>JZKD02S0730964.1:116664-131986 GCA_000966675.3 Picea glauca | reverse complement strand
TGGAAACAAAACTTTTACTGAATGCAAAATTTCAACAACTTTTCACAAAGAAAGATTTTTAATTTTTCTAAGATTTTGGACAACAAACTCAAAGGAATTTAACTCGAATATGAGCTACTTATGATCTAAGTGAACTAAAAAAACTTATTAAATAAAAGACTTCTCCCTAGCTAATGATGCAGAAACACACTTTTCAACCAAAGAAGAAAACAGAAAGAGATTTTTTTTATTTAAGTGCTAGTAAGGCAAGAAAGGGAAAATACCGACAAGCAAAAAACCAAAGAAAACAATTCTGGCTTAAAGTGAAGCTCGCAAAGAATCAGATTAAAGAATCACATAATGGCAATTGTAAAAACAATGACTCTCATGCTTGTCTAAAAACCATAAGAAAATAAAATTTTTATTTTTTATTTTTCTGACAACGTTTTAAATGAGAAAAAGCAAGCTAAGGTTAAAAATAATCCTAAGCTACTGATTGTTCAACCATAGATTCAAACACTTGAGAGGAATACTTCTTATCAAAGGAGGGGATGACTGCCCCACCTTGAACAAAAAGTAGCCTGTATAAGCGCACAAATATCACTCAAATAGAACATGTGCGAACGCGTGCTTAACAACAACAGAGGGCGTGTACACGTAGGTTGACCTTGTACAGGCTGCGTGTATATCTAAACTCTAAGGAAAAATATGAAATAAAATAGAACAGATTAGGAAGAGACCTCTGGTATTGATATCCAGGATCCCTTGAAGGCTTGGATACTCTTTCTAACATAAAAAAAAATAATGCAAGGAAAAATAATAAGGCAAAAAACAATCTGAGATAGGACTGTTAGAAAACAAGACTCAGACAAAATTCCAGAAAACCCCCTGAGAATGTGTGATTCTGACAGGGAAGAGGAGGACTGCCTCTGAGGTTATATGAACTCCTACATGATATTTCTATCTCTACAGCTAGCGTTCACTCGCGGGCTGTAAGAGGATAGGGCCTGGGTACATGTGTGCAGGCCTGGTGCAGGCAGCGTGTACCTCTGTGTTTCCTAAAAAACATAGTCAAGCAAAAGTAAGGGAAAGATGGTATGGAAAACCAGACTCCCTGCTAGCTCAGACCTTACAGAAATGAAAAGAAAAGACAGGCAAGAAAAAACTAGTCTTTAAACTACCCAAAAACTAAAAAAAAAATCCAGGAACCTTAAAGAGTATTCTCCCCAGTATGGTTTCCAATTCTGTTGTTGGGAAAAACACCCTACGGACTAGCAAATAGAGTTCAAACTTTGCATGCAGATTTGACCAAATAGAAATTACTTTCTACCTACATCCCTAGATTTAAATCCCCTTTTCTCAGTAAATGCATGGAAAGATCCACGTACCTTGTTACTGGCGTTTGATGTCGATCCTCCATTATGCTTGATTACTTGTTCGCAATGCTCCTTCCAAAGATGACCTGCACTCAAGACAAATAACAACTATGCATGCATGCTACTTCTATACTAATAGGTTAGAAATAAAACATAAACTAACCAAACCATAGAAAGTTCATGAATTGGGACGGGAAAAACATTCTCTTTATTACTTAAAATGAGTCAACTTACAAAAGTTGAGACCGACCACCGCTCCTTGAACCTGATCCAGGGCTCCTCTTCTTCTGTCCTTCAACTGCTTTGCTTTAAATCTCCTTTGGCATTAGGAAAGGCTAAAGGGTTGGGACAATGGAATACGTAAATGGGCAGAGTTTATTTGCTATATTTTTTCCTCCCCCAAATGGTACCCCTACCCCTTCTTTTATAGGCTAGAAGGAGCTAGGTTTTTGGACGAACCCTCGGCCATGCATGGCCGGGAGTTTCAGTTAACTCACCCATATCTTTTTGTTCCATTGATAACTTTTCTTTTTTCATGCTTTTGTAGGTACACACAAGCTGTTGTGAGTCAGCCAACATGTACACGCGTGTAGTAATGGGTTAGGGTGCATGGGCCTTTACCCAAGAGGATTTTCAAACAGTTGTTCAGTAGAGTTTTGGCAAAGAAGGGATATGAGTTGGCCTGATGCCAGGTAAGCATGTGTGGTGCAATTTAGGGTTATAACATCTATCTTCCATGATCAATCCCTAGGCCATTACCAATAACCAAATACAACAAGTATATAACATACCTTTTAATTTCTATAGAAGGTTTGGTTATACCAGATCACTGTCACACCTTCCTATAGTGACTTCTCTACCTTGCAAATTGTCACTGATGATAGATCAAGTCTTCCTTTTCATCTTTGGAAACATATCAGTTCTTTTTCTTCATTAAACCCATGGGTATCCTTGCTTTTTTCCCGACTAAGGCCCACATGTTTCCGCTCCCTTATAGTACTGCAACCTACGGATGTATTTAGTAATACCCTAGTTCAATACCCATAGTATCGACCCTGCGTACTTGCAACTGTGTCCTTGCTTCATACCCACTACTATATATTTTTCAATGATACATGCCCATAAAAATTCACAAAAAATAGATATTCAGTGTGATCAATAGGTGTTAATAGGAGAACCTTGCTCTCTTATTTATACTCTCCAAGTAGCTTCCTCAAGGAGTTACCGTCTAACTAACTTAACCCAACTTCCTTCTTTTAGGGATAAACCACTTCTAACCACTTGTCCACTTACAACCACTTTATCCACAAATAGTAAACTTGCCACTTCTAGTTGCAGCTAATTTATTTTTAATTATTTTCTTTTTGCAACAAATTAACTCATGATTAAGTCCTAGTTACAACCACTTTGACTATTAAAATTCTTCTAGGACCTTCTAGAATAAATTGACTTCTTTGACCTTCTAGGGGCTTCTAGATAACTCGTGAGGGTTCTTCAACTTCACAAGGCCATAAATCTCTAACCGTTATGAGTTATGTTATGGTCCACATATCACCAGAAATGGCATGACATATATTATCCATATATAATAGTTTTACCTGCAAATACACCTATCTCTGTACCTTTATACCTCAAACAAGCTTGTGTCTCGTAACCATACTGTCGGGGCTACCAAAATTTTCTATCGGACTTGCTTCAAGGGTTGACATCAATGAAAACCAACCCAATTAATCAACAACAAGGATACAAGAGAGGGAATACCGACAAAAACCTATATATCAAAATTGAAGAACAATATATGATTGTTGTTGTGGTATATGTGGATGATATCATTTTTGGAAGTAATTTGACTATACTGAGCAAAATGTTTTCTACATAAATGCAGAAATAATTTGAGATGTCTATGCTAGGTGAACTAACATTCTTCTTGTATTTACAAGTTACTTGGACAAACAAAGGGATATTCATATTCCAAACCCAATATATCAAAGAAATGCTAAAGAAATTTCAAATCGAATATTGCAAACCTGTGAGCACTCCCATGGTTACAAGATGCAAACTAAGCTTAGATGATGATTCACCAAAGTTAGAACAAACCATGTACAAATCAATGGTTGGTATCCTCTTATATGCACCAACAACAAGACTTGATATCATACAAGTTGTAGGACTAATAGGAAGATTTCAATCTACACCTAAAGAGACTCATTTGAAGGAAGCAAAAGGAATATTCAGATATCTAAGAGCTACCTTGGATTTTAGATTATGGTATCCAAAAACAAAGGATTTTACATTAAAAGAATTTATTGATGCAGATTCGGCTAGTAGTGTGGATGATAGGAAGAGCACCAGTGGAGGATCATTTTTCCCGGGAAAATGTCTAGTATCATGGCTAAGTAAGAAGCAAAAATATACATCACTGTCAACAACAAAATTTGAATATATTGTTTTTTCCACTTGTTGCACTCAAGTAATTTGGATGAAACAAACCCTAGAATACCTACAAGTAAAGTATGATCATCCAATTATTATTAATTGTGACAATACCAGTGCTATAAACCTTTCAAAGAATCATGTTGTGCATTCTAAAACAAAACATATCCCTATTAAATACCATTTTTTGAGATATTATCTTTCTCAAAGGATAGTCAAAGTGGAATATATCAATACTAAAGAAAAAATTGTAGACATATTCACAAAACCTCTACCAAAAAGTGATTTTTAAAATCTTTGATAGAAATTGGGAGTGATACCCATACCTCATTGAAAATGAAAAAAAAATCATCAAACAAGGGGACCACATGTAGAGGGGGGGAATCATCTTAGAAGGAGGAAAGGAAGATCCCTTCTGTCATTATTTTCAAAGGGGGGGGATACATAGTAAAAAACTCAACAATACTCAAAATATATTGAAAGGATAATTTATTGAGTTTCCATCAATGCCAAAGGAGGATATTGTTGGAAAATTAGTTGGCATTGATGTAAACCATGGAAAAAAGTATGTAGAAGAATGCACAGGAGGAAAGAAAAGACCATGAGAAATAACATTGCATAAATCACGTAGAATACAAAGTGCAATGAATATAGATATTCTTTGTAAAGGATCGTGGAATCATGACCACTATATCGGGATCCAAATAGGCAAGAGTCGTCAGATCTAGTTCAGAAATTTTAGGTATAACCAAAGCCATTAGATTAAACTAATCGATTTGCAGTTGTTGATCAAAGCTAAGGAGGATATAGAAAGATTTGGGACTCTGGAACTTCGTCACTTTGGATATTATTGGAGACAAGGTAGCGACATGAAATCACGAAGTCACGAAATCATGAAATATCGTCGAGTGTCTGATCTGATAGGTAGATCGATTGAAATATCAAACATTGATCATGGTCATCCAGCGTTGACCCTTTGGACATAAAGAAGTTTGATTCCTAGAAATCCTAAATTCCAAAGTCGCAAAATTATGCAGGTCGTCAGATCTAGAGCAGAGGTATGTGGATTGTTCATTTGGTTGATGACATGTCATATGCCACATGGAAAGGGTTCCATATGGAGAAACATGTCACATGAATTCAATGCTTTTAAGACCCAAACATGTCCATGTTTTAGTGAAACTTGGTCCACGTCACTATAGGTGACATCAACATGTCATGCCATCTATGGGATTATGGCCTCCAAGAATGTCTAGCTTCTTCTACCAGCAAAAGTGTCAAAGGGCGAAGTAGTGAAATCATGTGGGATATTGATATAAGACTCTTCGGGATTTCTCATGACTATCAAATCAAGAAGTGGAAGGATAGGGTAAGAATTTCGATAGAAATAACTTCGAGGGAGTTGAACAACTTTAAAGTTTTAATATCTAGGAGTCCCAGAGTGTCGAAGTCCCAAAATAAATACAGACTGTCCATCGCAACACTTGATTAAGTCGTGATCATTAATTTATTTGAAGCCTCTAGATAAGCCAGGATCATCCATTCAACATGAGATTAAATATCAACCATATGATATACTAGTGAAGATAATGTACGTACTTCAACAAATTTTACTTTGGGAAGTATTACTTCGGAAGAATGCAAGAAGGTCAAAGTCTAGAGGACCTAGTTCGAGCACTGGTCTCATGATAAGGTAAAGGGGTTAATTTAAATAAGCCCATGGACATTTTTTGAGGTCTTGTGTAGAAGAATAAGGGAGAAAGAAAGGAGATAGGTGCAGTTCTTAAGTATATAGGCCCATTGTTTTGAGCGCATGCTCATTTTGAAAAGTGGGTTCAAGAAAACACCTTTGCAGATTTTGATTTTTTGTAACAGTTTAAAGGGCCTATGGAGTAATTTGACAAAATTGGCACCCAAACATTTTACTTCTGCTACAAGATTATTTATGAATAAATGGATAAATAACTTACAAAGGATTTGAAGTCTTTGAAGTTAAAATCAACTATTAAATGTTAGCATTAGTGTTAAAATTAAAATGAAGAGGTGTAATGGTTCATTGTCAAAAGACACATTGGTTCAATCTTATACCTCTTCAAATACTATATAAACCTAAAATTGTGGTGGAAATAAAGTGTCTCTGCAGTCCAGATCAAAAGATCAAGCAGGATAAGAGTCCAATATATAAACTATAAACATTCTTATGTAATTCCACTGGTAGGGAGGACCACAGGAGGATTGCAGTCCTCTGCAAGTTAAAAGCATGTTTCACAAGGGAGTTGGTGCTTCCTAGAGTTGGTGCACTGAAACAAGGGAGTTGGTGCTTCCTAGAGTTGATGATCTAAAACAAGGGAGTTGGTGCTGTAAAACCAAGGGATTGGTGTCTCCTTAAGTTGTTTCTCAAAAGAAGAGAGATTAGTGTCTCTCACCCAATCATAACTTGTACTTGTTATTGTTATATTTTAAATTTATGTATTCAGTACATTCTTGTTGATCAATTGTTATGATTAATTAATTTGTTAATTAATAATTGTTAACTTTTTAAAAGAAGAAGCAATACTTATTCACACCCCCCCTCTCATTATTGGACAATATTTCAACACCAATCTCATGTCCTATCATATTTTCTCAATTGCATAATGTGCCTCATTTTTGGGATAAATATGGGAAGTGGGGTGCAATGCATCAGGGTATATATGGCCCTTGTGTATTTATTTACATAAATGATGAAACCTATATTTTTTTATTTACTCCTCATCTCTTGCGTCCATTAATTGATTGGATTCAAGCTACTAGTATCGTTTGTGATATTCATTCCCCAAGCCTCAAAGTAAGGGTGGTTTTGTGAAAGGATGAGATATACCAGGTAAGATTGGTATCTAAAGGATCTAGTGCTATGAAAACTCTCCAGCTGATCCTTCATGACTCCTCAAGGAGATGGAAGTAGTCAAACTTAAGGAGATTCACGTATTTTGGGGGCCTTATAAAAGAGAAAAGGCCCAGGATAGCCTCATTAACTACCCTTTCATGGTCATAACCTAGGATTTGACAAATAATGGCCAGTGCTTTCCTTGTGATTTCAAGGAATAGGTCAGATTTAAATGGAGGTGTAGTTGTTGGTAATGGAGTATTGGGGGCTAGAAGGTTCCCTAATAGGATTTATTTATCAACTTGAGACAATTCTTGATATTTGGCGTCTAATGTGTGTTCTTCTAGAGTTTCATAGGATCCTTCAGGGAAATAGAGAACTTGGGCCAGGGAATCTAGAGATATAGTGTAGATGATTTGATATCCATTAATGGACATCATCTTTACCTCATCATCTTGGTATTTCATTTCACACCAATGGACACGTTTGGGAAAATTGAAAGTTTGTGGGGTGTTGGATCGGGCCAGGTTCGATTCCCATAAGTGTGAAAAATCCTAACCATTGTTAGTGTTGGTCTAGACACTATGAATGATTGGGGACAATTCAAGAAATGACAGGGATGAGTCAAAAATATCACCATCTTGGTCAATTAGGGGATCATCCACAGTTGAAGGATTATTAAATGGTTGTGAATTGATAGGGTTTGTAGCAGTGGCTATTTTTCCATCTTACTGATAGAATTAGTTGCAGAAAGGAATGCAGGGACTATACAAGTCCTTGGGTTACCTGTTGACTATTGGAAGCTACAGAATAGGAGTTTGTTGTGATTTGTTTGAAATATCAAGTGTTTGACTTGGCACTTTGTATATGGTGCTCTTTTTTGCCCAACAAGGATTTTTCCCTCTATTTTAACCTTTTGAGTGCCATGCATCACTACGCCATTGATGAAAGCCTTTGAATTATGTGAATGCATGAAATGTGAGTGACATAATGTGTGGCATATTTAGTCCCACAGACACATGGTGACCTAATATTGGTCCAAGGTGCCATCTATGTGGCATGGGGACAATCCACATGTCCTCGAGTTCAATGTTTCTAATTTGTTCCCTTGGTATCTTTCAGTGGGTCCCTCTTATCCAGGTGGCAACTATTGGTTAGTCCCTGCAGATTCCCCATTGGCATTCCCACCTATATTCTATTGATATTGGATCCATATTATTGTGACATGGTAGGGTGAAATGCCAATTCCATAAGGTACCTTATCAACTTCTAGGTGTATCTAGTGTCAGGGGGCAATGAGTGGTGTTCTGCCAAACCACAAACAACTATTGCATGCCCCCAATGGTGGTTTTCCATTTTCCCTTTGTGATGAAATGATAGGTTAAAAGTGGATGTGTTTCAAGCAATAAAATATTATCACACCTTCGAAGGTACATTAAATATGTCATATGTTGGTGATGCAACATGCAATGAGATTTGTCGATATTTTCTCCCTTGTGATATCTTCAATGATGAGGCCCCATGCATCCTTTAGTATGTGGTATTGGCTCGCAGTTCTTCTATAGGCCCCTAATTCAAATTATCTAGTAGGATTTTGGGTCTCAATAAGCCCTGTTTTCACCTTGATAGGTGCTTGAGCTCAATTTAGGTGCCCAGGGATTTATTTTTAACCATTTTTCATTTTTCAAAACCCAGTTAGGTATGTTCCTTTATTTGTAGGTTTTATAACTTGGCCCTTTTATCCCTTATAGGCCCAAACAGGTCCTATGGCCTCCTAATTTCTTTATTCATGAAAAAACTAAATATTTTACTAACACATACACTCTCCAATAGAGGAGAAAAGCTCATTTCTCTTTTTTTCTATCATATCTATAACAAAGGGATTGGAACTTGGTTCCATACATGGGAACCCAACTGCTTGAACTTCCTTGAATTATTAATATGAAAATTCAAAATAGACCCTTCATTGATTGGCTTCAAGCTACCAGTATCATCTATGATCTTCATTCCCCAAACCTCAAAATAGTGGTGGTTTTGTGAAAGGATGAGATATACCAGGTAGGATTAGTATCTGAAGGATCTGGTGCTATGAAAATTCTCTAGTTGAGCTTGCATGAACTCCTCCAGGAGCTGGAAGTAGTCAAACTTAAGGAGAGTCATGTATTTTGAGGGCCTTATAAAAGAGAAAAGGCCCAAGATAGCCTCATCAACTACCATGTCATGGTCATAACCTAGGATTTGGAAAATAATGGCCAGTTCTTTCCTTGTGATTTCAAGGAATAGGTCATATTTAAATGGAGGTTTAGTTGTTGGTAATGGAGTATCAGGGGCCAAAAGGTTCCCTAATAGCATTTATTTATCAAGTTGAAACAATTCTTGATATTTTCCTCTAATGTGTGTTCTTCTAGGGTTTCATAGGATCCTTCAGGGAAATGGAGCACTTGAGCCAGGGAATATAGAGATATAGTGCAGATGATTTGATGGCCATTAGTGGAAATCACCTTTCCCTCATCATATTGGTAGTTCGTTTCACACCAATGGACACGTTTGGGAAAATTGAAAGTTTGTGGTATGTTGGATCGAGCCAGGTTTGATTCCCATAAGTGTGGAAAATCCTAACCATTGTTAGTATTGGTCTAGGCACTATGAACGATTGGCCACAAGTCAAGAAATGGCAGGACCGAGTAAAAAATATCACCATCTTGGTCAATTAGGGGCTCATCCACAGTTGAAGGATTCTTAGATGGTTGTGACTTGATAGAGTTTTGTTGGCAGCCAATACACATTTTTCATTGTCTCATAAGCTGCCTACACCAATGTTTCACAAACATTGATTTTTCATCGCAAATTTCAAATGAACGACGCCTTTATTCTTTGCGCCTTTTCGCACGCTTGTCTTCGCTAAGTCTTCGCAATTGTAAGCATGAAAATTTATCACATTCGAGGTCACATTTCGATCATTATCTGAACTGCCAATACCTTTTGTGTCATCATGCATATTGCGCCTATCTTTTTATTGATCTTTACATGATCGACAATGTCTTTTGATCGGTTTTCATACTTCAATGGATTATATAACCCGGTTTTATTGAAGACGTTTAGCTTTTGGATTCGCATTTTATGACTTGCCTAAACATTGATTCATTAAATTGCATGGGGGTTGTGATTTATCTTTTTGTGATCCTTATTGTTGATCCTTGTTATAGCTCTTGGCATATCAATTTTATGTAATTTCAATTTGACACCTTGGTTAAACGTTTGATTAATGCATTGGCGAATATATGATTTTGGGGTGTTGAACTTCTTGTCGGATGTTTGAACATTATGGTATAACACTCACACACATTGGTATACTCATTTGACATTCTTATATCGATGGTGTGGTTGAATTCCATTTGATTTTGCGATGCATTAGTATTTTGATTGGCTTCTTATTTGGCCTACTCAACCTTTGGTTCATAAGATACATGGATATTCATGCATATCTTTTAATATAATGCCTATGGCTACTGTTGTAACTATTGGTATGCTGGTTACATATATCAACACATTGGTTAAGCTAAGGATATCAGGTGGTTACATTGGCGCATAGTTGAGTTTGGTGTTGATTGAAATTCGATTCCTGGTAGATTAGAAACTTTGGTATAACATTGATTGCACATGCACTTATCATTGTTTATTGGTCAACCAATTGATATAATTGTCGAGCTGTGTTATAGGGTATATTACAGCTCTAAACGCCTACCCCCTTACCAGAAATTAAGATATTATTCACTTGCCACGCTCATGCTCGCTAAAATGGTGGTTTCCTTAGATTCATGAATCATACACAGGTAACTTTGGTCATTTTTTATGGTTTGACATTTTCAGAGCTGGATTTGGTGCATAAAGAGGAAGAAATTAAGATCTGGATACCTCATTATATTTATACGACCTCTGCAAGTTTCTGGCATTTCTAGGGTTTCTCATCTATACTTTTATTGCTGTTGGAAGATTGTGCGAGTTTTGAGACCAGATTTGCAAATTTTATGTAATAAGTCAGCCTAGATATTAATTTAAAATGATCTGCAACCGTATTGAGGGTTTGTGTTTTCCCTGGACGACCTGGAAGGCATAGAGAGATTGAATTCTCCTGTGCAAACCTTGTCAAGGTTTTTGGTCCCAAGTCCCAGCAGAGAAGTTTATACGATCAGGCTATTGTACCTATGAAGTGCGTGAAGGATTCAACTGCACTATTTTTGCTTATGGTCAAACGGGCACTGGAAAAACATGCACTATGGAAGGTGGAGGAAGGATAAGTAAGAATTGAGAATTTCCTACTAATGATGGAGTCATTCCTAGAGCAGTCTGCCAAGTAATTGACCCACTGGAAGCCCAAAATGCCGATTACGGTATGAAAGTAACATTCTCGGAGCTTTACAATGAAGAGATCACAGATTTATTGGCAAATGAGGGATCTAGTAGCTCTGAAGATAAGTCCAAAAGATCGATTGCACTTATGCAAGAAGAGATTGTATACAGTGCAAGCGAGATATACGATCTGGTTGAAAGGGGACCTGCCAAGAGGCATACTGCAGAAACTTTGTTAAATAAATAGGGCAGCCGCTCACACTCCATATTCTCTATCACAATTCACAGTAAAGAGACCACTCCAGAGGGCATACAAAGCTATGAACCAGAACAACAACATCAAAAGAGTCAATTGCAAAAGCGGATTGTTTTTGGTTTGGCCATTGGTATTGGTGTGGGCGGAGTCGTATTGGTTGGGGGTTGGATTTTTACAGTTGTATTATCTTTGGCAATCCTGGCTGGTACACGAGAGCATTTTGAGTTAGTTAGAAGTCGTGGAATAGCCACAGGCATGACTGCCCCTCCTAGATATGTATCAAGAGTTTGTTCTGCAATTTGTGCACTCATGCCTTTGATGACACTGTACTTTGGAGGTCGCATGGAAGTTGCTGTGACATCATCTACTTTCTTTCTAGAAACTGTTCTATTGCTGCAAAGAGGAAGTCCTCGCTTTGCACAGCTGAGCAGTGCAATATTTGGGCTATTTTACTGTGGGTATATTCCATGTTTCTGGGTTAAACTCCGATGTGGTCTTGCAGCTCCTGCATTTAATACCAAAATAGGAGCATCATGGCCAGTATTGCTTGGTGGTCGAGCACAATGGACTGTGGGTCTTGTGGCAACTTTGATTTCCTTTAGCAGTATTATTGCAGCAGACACAGGCGCGTTCCTAGGAGGAAATATTTTTGGTAGAACTCCATTGACTGTTGTTAGCCCCAAGAAGACTTTGGAAGGGGAGTTTGCTGGCTTTGGTGTTTCTGTAGAGCAAAGGATGGATTCAGGTCTAGTTGATTTGGACCATGATGGACTTGGCAATAGTTCAACTTCTGATTGCCCAGAAGCAAATGATGCCCATGTCATTCAGAGACTTCTTAAAATTAATCCTACAGGATCGTGTAAAGGCTCTAAACCAGTGTGGCATAACTATTTATACAGATTTGGCGCTAGAGATGCTTGCTAGACATAAAAATGATTGGAAGATTGCTATGTTTTTCTTTGTGTGGGCCTCTCAACAACCTGGCTACAGCAATGGAACAGAGACTTATAATGCACTTCTAAATATTCTAGGCAAGGCCCAACATTTTAAGACAATGTGGCAGCTAGTGAAGGAAATGCACAATCAGGGAGACAGTCCATCTGTGGTCACAGATGAAACCTTCACCATAATGATAAGAAGATATGTAGTTGTTCACATGGTGGAATCAGAAATTGAGACATTTGACAAGCGAGAAGAATTTGGTCTGAAGCTCAATGCTCCTGTTGTCCAAATTCTTATATGTGCTCTATGTAGATATAAACACGTCCAAGAAGCAGAGGCTTTGCTTAACCTTCAGCAGAATGACTTTCCTATGGATATGAAAAGCCAAAACATCATTCTTAATGGTTGGTGTGCTTTGGAAAACCTACATGGGGCAAAAGGGTTCTGGAATGAGTTGATCAAGCAAGGGCCATTCAATATCCAGGAACATTTTCTGATAACCATTTTTTCCAATGCTGAAGCTGCTTTAATTCCCCACACTAAATTCTAGATAGATTTGTATTTAAGTTGCAAAGATTTATTTGATATTTGTTTTGATTGAATTAGATTAAATTGAGATTATGTTGTTCTAAATTAGCATAACAGTTTTGGTTTGTTTTGATTTAAATATTTTGTTTTGTTTTAATTAGTAAATCAAATATTTGTTTTAATATATTTTTGTTAAGTTTTAATTAATTTAAAATAGGTATGTTCTCAATTTAGACCAGCTACAGAATCAGCTAATTCTGTAGCTAGTCTACAGGAGCAGATTTTTACCATTTTTTTTAATAAAATATCCATCTAACTTGATTTTCTTTTGTCTATTACAGGTCAATTCGAATTTTCAATTGAATGGTTGAGTAGTTAGAGGATATCTCAAGGATTTCTACTTGCATTTCATTTTCTTAGTTTAAGAGATTTTAAGGATTAGTCCCAGATTGTGTAAACTGTTTTCTATTATTCACAAGGATGTTTTACCTTGTGGGAAACCTATTTAAACTTATGATTTTTTAATAATCAAAATCCTCAGTTGTGGGAGAACAAGGATATGTAATTCTGATTCAAACTGGAGCAGAATTGATGTTTTGTCACAGCTTTCGCTTTTCAATATATCAACACTCTGTTCCATGTTTTGTATATCAGCTTGTTTATGGTTTAGTATTGCTTTAGCTACCTGAATCAAATGAAAATGATATAATTTTATTTCTGTTATCCATATCTTGTTTCTTCCAAATCGATAAAAGATATAACAATTATCAATTATGAAGTTTGCTGCATAATAGGTTTCCCCTTTTGCAGGAATTTATAATCAGAAAATTGTTATGATTTCTTTTATGTCTTGTTTGTCCTATTACATACTTCAAGAAGCAGCATAGCTGATCGTTTACGAGAATAATACGGATTAACTGGTGTGAGTTTCCCTCCTCCAATCAACTTAAGAAGTCATCTTACACAGGGCAGACATGGAGCGTTTCCAGGTCAATTAGCATTTAGTTTACTGCTTTTATTAAGTAGTTTAATATAGTTATAATTTTGATCTATTTAACTTCAATTAGTTTACTTTCTTATTCATAAATCATAAAATCAAAAAAGAATTATCTTCTCTATCATGGGACAACAAGCAAATTAGTTTCACAGGTTTTATTCAAATCTGTAGATTGTATGCAATGTATATTTGTGAATAAACTGTAATTAAATTGATAATTAGGTAGTTGATTTGAGTTATTATAATCATAGTTAGTATATTGTATATATAAGTAGTCAGTAATTTATAGTTAGATTAGTGTAGTTAGTTTAGTTTGCTTTATTAGTTTCTAGTTTCCTTTATTAGTTTTAGTTCTTTTTCTTTGTTTTATTAGTTCCTAGTTTCTCGTTAGATTTCTTAACTCAGATCATTTCTCTCTTTGGTTTTCATAGAAGACCTTAGAGCGGCCAACGGAGCCGTTAAACTCGTCAGGGTGGTCCATTCCAAATGACTTGTGTTATTTAGACAACCCCAGACTGGTTCCACTCTTCTAGTTGACGGATGGACTGTTTCGCCAGTCAACAAGTTTGTAACAATGGCTATTTTTCCAGCTTACTGATAGAAATTAGTGTTGGATTACTAAGAGGGAGGGTGAATCAGTAATAGAATAATTATAATCCTTTTTCTTCAAATGTTATATCAATGTAGAATTATTATCCAATAATGAGCAGTAAGAAATAAACAAGCACACACATACATAGTACACCAGTGTTTTACGTGGAAACCCAAATCGGGAGAAAACCACAAAATGTTTTTCTTATATGTCTTGAATAATTACATTCATTGGAAGCACCAACTTCCTTTTTTTTTCAGCTCCAACTGGAAGGAGGCTCCAACCCCCTAGTTTCTCAGGCTACAACCCGAGGGAACCTCCAACTCCCCAATTCTCTGGCTACAACCAGAAGGAGGCTACAACCCCTAATGTTCTTTGGCTACAACCGGAAGGTGGCTACAACCACCTCTCCTTGCCCCATCCTGCCACCCTGAGGTAGAAGTAGAANTACAACCCGAGGGAACCTCCAACTCCCCAATTCTCTGGCTACAACCAGAAGGAGGCTACAACCCCTAATGTTCTTTGGCTACAACCGGAAGGTGGCTACAACCAACTCTCCTTGCCCCATCCTGCCACCCTGAGGTAGAAGTAGAATGATGGAACCACTGTCACACTATCACTGTGAGATATACCATTGTAAACCTGTACCGATAAATCTAAACCATGCATCAACCTATACCTCAACCTGTAATCAACCTATACCATAAACAAGTGCATCAACCATGCACCAACCTGTAATCAACCTGTACCATAAACAAATGCATCCAACCATGTACCAAGTATGTACCAATCATGTGTCAACTACTCATCAACTATGAATCATCAATATGTACGAACATCATCAACTATACACCTCATGTATGTGCGCCAACTCATCAACTATTTGTATCAACCATGTACTCAACATGTACCACAACCAAAATCCCTCATCAATTTCATCATCCAAATATAATTTGTAGCTTTGTAATAGACCTGGTGTATATGATCACATTCCTACAAACCT
>JZKD02S0730964.1:91831-108050 GCA_000966675.3 Picea glauca | reverse complement strand
TTTCTTCAAGGGTTGACATCAATGACAACCAACCTTAATCAACAATTAGTTGTAGACATGAATGCAGGGACTATACAAGTCCGTGGGTTACCTCTTGACCATTGGAAGCTACAAAAGAGGAGGTTGTTGTAGTTTGTTTGAAAGATCGAGTGTATGACTTGGCACTTTGTATATGGTTCTCTTTTGTTTCCAATGAGGATTTTTTCCCCTATTTTAACCTTTTGAGTGCCACGCATCACTGCACCATTGATGAAAACCTTTGAATTATGTGAAGGCGTGAAATTTGAGTGAGATCATGTGTGACATATTTGGGCCCCATTACACCATTCCTTGGTATATATAGGAGACTAGGAGGTATAATTACAACAACTGGCCTAAAGCCAACATAAATAAAATAACATTACTAATATAATCTGCACCAATGAAGGGGTAATGAGCCAATGTTAGGGCTTAACACATCAGATTGGTCGAAGGTGGCATCTATGTGGCATGGGAACAATCCACATGTCTTCAGGTTCAAGGTTTCTAATTTGTGCCATTGGTATATTTTAGTGGGTCCCTCTTATCCAGGTGGAAAATGTTGGTTGGTCCTTGCAGATGCCCCATTGGAATTCCCACATATATTCTATTGATCTTGGATCCATGTTAGTGTGACATGTCAGTGCCATGGGGTGCCTTGTCATCTTCTAGGTTTATCTCACGTCAGGGGGAAATGAGTGGTTTTCTACCAAACCACAAAAAACTATTGCATGCCCCAAACGATGGTTTTCCCCTTTCCCTTTGTTATGAAACAATAGGTTAAAAGGGGATGTGTTTCAAGAAATAAACTATTGTCACACCTTCGAAGGTACATGTTATGACAAAAATCACTCTGTGGCATGGGTTAAACCACAAAAAACATAAATGACTGTAGAAATCAACTCTAATATCAAGTATGCTATATAAACCAACATGCTAAAGAGCCTACCTCGTCTGTATGTTCGATGAATTCCACCATTGAGCACTTGAATCAAATATATATACCTGCAACTTGTCCTCAACAACCAAGATACACAAGCATATGGTGATAATATATAATAGCATAATCCATAATTATTCATAACAAATATGCCCATGGAATAACAATTCAAATATTTGCAAGACATTAACTAGATGAAAAAAGAGTATTTCTATTAAAACATGAACAACAAAAGTGTATGAATGATAGACTTCCATGCCGGCATGTCTTGGAACCGAGAAACTAAGTTCCTTCCAGTTGGGCCTCCACCAAAGACAAGCTCATATAAGAGAGACAATGAGGTTCTCCATCAAATAGGGAAGATCTTGGGGGCTGAACAATGTGCTAAAACTTAAAAGGACAAAGGGATGCAGACTCAATATTAAGTGAATAATTTCTCCAGAGTAACCTTGTTCTCCAAGTTCAATTCTTCTCCTCTTCCATAGCTTGGATATGGCCCATTTATAGCCTTCAAATGGAACTAAAGGGCCAAGTTGGAACCTTTATAGTGTATGAAAGGTCAAGGATCATGGATCTCATAATGTGACATGGAAACTCGACACCAATTTTTAATTTTGGGCACAAAACCCGATGTACGCAGGCTGTAATGGTGCAACCTACGTATATGCATGTTGTATAGCGGTTAGGGCGCGTATGTGGAAAAATATTTCTTTTTAGCTCTGGGAAGTGAAAAATAGGACTTCAAGTCTACATAGGGAAATGTAAAGGCCTTCTGAGAAAGTCGCATGGGGTGAGGAAAAGTCGTTCTATAACAATACATTAAATATGTCATATGTTGGTGATGCAACATGCGATGAGAGTCATCAATATTTTCTCCTTTGTGATATCTTCAATGATCAAGCCCCTTGCATCCTTTAGTCCTTGTTATTGACTTGCAGTTCAGATATAGGCCCATACCTCCAATTATCTAGTAGGATTTTGGGTCTCAATAAGCCCTATTTTCACCCTGATAGGTGCTTGAGCTCAATTTAGGTGCCCAAGGATTTATTTTTAACCCTTTTTCATTTTTCCAAAACTAGTTAGGTATGTTCCTTCATCTGTAGGTTTTATAACTTGGCCCTCTTGTCTCATGCAGGGAAAAACAGGTCCTCTAGCCTCACTAATTTCTCCAGTCATGAAAAAAATAAATCTTTTACTAACACATACACTCTCCAATACATGCGAAAAAGCTCATTTATATTTTTTTCTATCATATTTATAACAAAGGGAATGGAAGTTGGTTCAATACATGGGAACCCAATTGCTTGAAATTACTTGAATTATTAATATGAAAATTCAAAATATATCCTTAATTGAAATTACAAAGTGTGACATATGAGATTCACACTTGGGTACTCACATATGCTTACCCATCAGGTGGTGCATTTTCCTATCCACTCCTATGCTACATTCACATGTGACCCACCCAATGATGATAGGATACCTCTCAAAAAACTATATAATGTGATGTACCACCTTCCCACATTCCCCCTCACCTTAGCACAAATGTGGGTGTCTCTAGGATGTGTACCACTTAGGTGGGGTCCATAGGTGTCTTCTCTCCCCTACTATTGAGCCCTTGGTCAATAGTTTTGTTCAATTTAACCTTTGAGGCACCCATTTGGGGAATTTCATGGGTCCATATGGGGACACCAAGCCTTAGTTGGGTTCATAGTTGTTTATGAGGCCTTATTTTATGTCAATAACAACCCAAATTCATTTTGGACTTGTTATTTATGGAGTCAATTTGAGTCAAAACCTTATTAACCTATATAATATCTTGGGAGGAATTTAATTGTAGATTTCCTTAGATTTTCATAATTTCAAATACACAACACATTAAAAAAAAATCACGGATCCCATGGCACTCAATCAATAGAAAGGGTACAATGGTTCCATATGACTTAGACCCTCCAACAGTGAACCTAGCATTCAAATTGCACACCTTTAGGTTTTTCCTTTACTTCTTTATACCATTCAATTCCTTGATGTAATGTCTACTGAAATCTCTTATCTTTAAGCTTTGGAAAACCTATAACTTGTAGGTATGCACTTATATTATCAATCTATATCCTTCCATCTCTCCCTTTCCCTAGGTTTTCTCAGACCGATCATCTCCATCACCTCTATAGGAATCTCTTATGGCTATATTGGCTCCAACCTTGTAAGTTTGATTGATTCATCCTAGGGCTTCGTAATTTTCTTAGTTCTAATCATATGACCTTGGACATTTCAACCCTACAACCTCAAGGGAAGTTCCATCATATCTAGTGCAAGGGAAGTATCATCCCTCTTGAGGGAGGGTCTATTTACTAAGAATGTTTAATTATTTATCTCTACATCAGTAGAATTAATGTTTTATTGATTATATATATATATATATATATATATTGTACATTAAGTTAATTCTTGTATTGTAAATTAGATTTTCATGTGTATGATCATTTGGGTCATGGCTCACTCTTAGAGACCTATCACATCTCTTCTCAATGTACAATATACAAGCCTCCACACATAGTTTGGGATATCATACCCTATTCAGTGGAAGATTCTCTCATGAAATTATCTATAAGGACCCCTGGACCATTCCCATGCATTTATTTCTTGCCTCCTTCCTAGAAACACACTATTATCCCCATGTTAGGGATACAAACTCCTATGAGGGGAAATGTTACATAGCATTTGAGATTCTCACTTGGGTAATCACATATGCCTACCAACTAGGAGGTGAATTGCATGGTCCACACATGTCCTACATTCATATGTAACCCACCTAGTTATGATATGATACCTCTTAATAACTATTATAATTTGATGGAACACCTTTGTGAAACCACCCTCACCTTATCTTATATGTGTGAACTCTCTAGGATGTCTACCATATAGGTGGGTCCCTGGCTATATTATCCCCCTTAGTAAAATCCCTTGGTTTCCATTTTGGTTCAATTTGACCATTGAGGTAACATTTGGGGTATTTATGATCTAGGTGGATATTGGTGACCACCTACCTATTCCCACTAGATCCTTTTGACAATTTTAGTTTAGCACGTTCTTTTGTAATTCTTTGTAATTGTGGGTTCTACACTTTCAAGGTTGTTTGAAGCCCTACATATCTTCCAGGTGGATATTGGTGGCCTCCCACCTAATCCAACTAACTTATTTTGAAAGTTTTCATGTCAGTACATCTTTTTGTAATTCCAAGGCCATTTTGGGGCCCTAGACATTGTTTTTTAGATTTCCATAGTAAAATTGTAGATAGAGTCATATTTCGACAACATAATGTGTATTTATCGAAAATAATTTTCCAATGGACTATCACGCGCCTAAAACGGAGGTCATATGAAAACGTTACGCCCCCGAGAAGTTGAGGTACCAATTTACCCATTGGGGCCCACATAACATTTGGTGTTTCATCTCCTAGGGTTAGTTTTTTGGATGTCTAGGGTTTTATAATTCATGAGTAATGTTAAAAAGGCATCTGAAGCCTCATTGTAATCATTCTTATTAGAAGGATGCACATAGAAGCCACATCTCTTCTCAAAGATAACTACCACCATTCGAGCAAGTTGTTTTCAGTTTTGGAGTTTTATAGTTTCATCCTAATTCATTTATTCAATAGAAGTTATTGTTCACTGGATATCTATTGTTTTTATTTATATCTTTGTGTTAGTGTATTCAGTCTATTATTTATTTCTTTCCACTCATAAATCTGGATTAGTGGTATCAGAGTGGCCTACTCTTCATTCATTTTTCTTCGTGCATATCCCCGACAAGATCTGGGTACAAGAAGTTAGGACTCGAACCAGTCAATCCTTTGCAAGATTGGTCACACTGAACCCGACCACAAATCATGGGGGACTAGAAGAAATATGATGGAGAAAGAGATCATTTTAAACTATTTCTTGAGGAATCCCTTGCGTGACAAAGGAACGAAATTATGGAAAACTTTGCACAGATCCTTTGGTGGCTTCCCACAAGAAACACATCTTCATCAAGTGGCCATGCAACCCCCTTCAAGGTACAAGTAAATTTGTATATTCCATTATTTGAAGGATTGATAGATGCAGATGCTACAGATAAATGGTTGAATCTGCTTGAAGGGTATTTTTCGGTCCACAATTTTTTCGATAGGGAAAGGATTACTTTTTAACTCCTCAAGGTCATTCCCCATGTTAAGGACTAGTGGGATGCTTACTCCGAGAAAAGGGCCATAAATTAATCTGCAATATGTGTGGTCTCCCCCACATGGTATTCCTTCATGGATGCCATTAAAGAACAATACTACCCTATTGGAAGCTACGAGGACTAGTACACAAGATGGACCCCCTGCGTCAAGAAATGGACCAGACAATACCTGATCTCAACAGAGGTATTCAGGTGGTTGGACCCACCAATGAAACCACACCTACAAACCTACATGATTGGATGGCTTTGCTAAGGAATATATATACTCATCATACAACAGTGTCGTCTGCCCTACGACATCAAGCCCTTCAAATATGAGGTATTGTGTGATATTTCTCCCCTTGAAGTTTGTGATGTTCTTTTAGGACAACCATATTTGTGGAAGCGACATGTTGTGTATGAGTCTAGACCCCGCAATGTTATTATTACTTTGGGTAGACAATTGTATAGGATACTAGAGGTAGCGTTGCCTATCGTTATATCTTTAATCTATGCTAAATAGTGTAGTAAGGTCATTTCACAGACTGGGAAGTTCATCTTTTTTGTGATTAGTGGTCACATTAAGTAGAAGGTCTTCACCACATATTTGACCTCTACACAGAGACTCTCTTTGCAACATAAGAAAGTGGACGTAATTATGGAAGAGTACAAATACATCTTCTCCTCACCCACCGGGGTACCGATGCACTTCCAAGTCAAGAATCCAATTGATCTAACCCTCGATGCACCTATGCCTAATGGAACAATTTATTCTCACTCAATGATGGAAAATGAAGAAATCAAGCATCAGATCCAATATCTGCTTCAAAAGGGGCACACCACACCCAAATTCTCCCCTTGCAAAATCCCAACTATACTGGTGCAGAAGAAAGACGGGACCTAGCTGCTCTCCATTGATTGCAGAGAATTAAACAAAATCACAGTCAGGAATCAACATCTAATTCCCCAAATTTATGACCTTCTTGACCAACTCAAGGGGGGAAAGTTATTCAACAAGATTGATCTAAAGTCTGGCTACCACCAGATTCCCATATAACCGACTGATGTATGGAAGAGATCTTTCAAATCTAAAGAAGGTCTCTTCGAATGGCTAGTCATGGCCTTTGTCCTAACAAATGCACCAACAACTTTCATGAGGTTGATGGATGATCTATTGAGACACTTCACCAAATCTTTTGTGGTGGTATATCTAGATGGAATCCTCATGTTACAAGGAAAATTACTCTATGGCATGGATTAAACCACAACAGATGGAGTGACTACAGAAATCGACTCTAATCCCAAGTATGCTATATAAATGTAAATTATAACAAGACAAGATAAAGAGCCTACCTCGTCCGGACGTTTGATGAATACCACCATTTAACATGCAACTCAAATATCTATACCTGCAACTTGTCCTCAACAACCAAGATATGCATGCATATGGAGATAATATATAAATTTAGCACATACCATAGCATAATCCATTAACATTCATAACAAATATGCCCATGGAATAATAATTCAAATATTTGTAAGACATCAATTGGACGCGAAAAGAGTACTTCTATTAAAATATGATCAACATAAGTGTATGAATGACAAACTTTTGTTTCGGAACGTCTTAGAACTAAGAAACTAAGTCACTTCCAGTTGGTTCTCCACTAAAGGCAAGATCATATTAGAGAGACAATGAGGTTCTTCATTAAAGAGGGAAGAGCTTGGGGGTTGAACAATGTGCTCATACTTTAAAGGACAAAGGGATGTACACTCAATATGAAGTGAATAATTTTTCCAGAGTAACTTTTCTCTCAAAAGTTGAATTCTTATCCCTTTCCATGGTTTCAATATGGCCCATTTTATAGCCTTCAAATGGAACTGAAGGGTCGAGTTGGGATGTTTCCAGTATATGGAAGGTCAAGGATCATGGATCTCATGACGTAACATGGAAACCTGACACAATTTTTAATTTTGGGCACAAAACCCGATGTATGTGGGTTGTAATGGTGCAACATGTGTATACACATGTTGTATAACTGTTAGGGTGCATATACATGGAAAAATATGTTTTTTAGCTCCGGGAAGTGAAAAGGGGGACTTCAAGTTTGCATAGGGAAATAGAAAAGGTTGTTGGGTATGTGTTATATTATTTGCATGATTAGTAGTGTCTGAGCATTTGCACCGGGCGCGTAGGGGGGTTAGAGGGGGGGACTGCTAGGCCGCCCCGCGCAGGGGTTCGGGGGTAGTGCCCCCAATTTTTTTTTTTTTTGCATCGGGACTGCATTTTCGGGCCAGATTATATTTATGTGGTTTTTTGGCACATGGTTTTTTTGCCGATGGTTTTCTATTTCTGATTAATGAATTAGGGTTTTGTACTAATCTAGGTCATTGGTTTAGGGTTTTGGATGCCGCTGGATCCTATATGTATTTTGTATTGTAAACATTGTAACACAATGAATGAATATAGAATATGTTGGTTTTCCCGGTTTGGATTTCCAAGGGAAAAATATCTGTGTAATGTTTGTATTTTCCATTGTATCTTTTCTATTCTTTTTTGAATATATGTTTGTAGTAGATATTGTACAAGGTTAGAATTTACAAAGGCCTTCTAAGCAAGCTGCATGGGGTGAGGAAAATCTCTCTATATCTTCAGCAAAACTTGGGAGGATCACATACAACATATTCAACAGGTTTTGAGCACTCTCTGACAGCACAAGATATATACCAACTTGGAAAAATTCTCCTTTTGCATGAACATGGTCCAATATTTGGGCTATATTTTTGATGAACATGGGGTACATGTGGATCCATCTAAGATCCAATTCATCCGTGACTGTCTAGCCCCAACCACACTAACCAATATTCGAAGCTTCTTGGGACTTGAAAACTTCTATCAACGGTTCATGTTGGGATTCTACCATATTGCATGGGCCCTTAGCCAAGTGACCAAGGGCAGTGGCAAGGAAAATTTCACGTGGGGAAAGGCACAACAAGGAAAATTTGATGATCTGAAGCACCAGTTATGCTTAGCTCCAGTACTCTTCTTACCTGATATGCAACAATCGTTCGAGATTGAGACTGATGCATCCAACTGTGTTGTAGGCACAATTCTCACTCAACACAGTCATCTAGTAGCATACCATAGTGAGACACTCTCAGATACTATACGGAAATACCCCACCTATGACAAGGAAATGTATTCCATTGCACAAGCCTATCCTCAATGGAAAAATTACATTTTGGGAAAGGATACAGTCATCCACATTGATCAAAATACTTTGCAGTTCATACAAACACAAGGGAAGTTATAGAACAACCACCATCGGAAGTGGTCTACATACCTATAGAAGTTCCATATCAACTTCAAGTATAAGACAAGGAGCACAAATCATGTTGCTAACTTCCTCAATCTACCTCTCGTGGCTACACTCAACATTGTTCTCCATTCCTATGGGCATGAGGCATCTGAGTGGCCCCAAATTTATCAACAAGATCTTGACTTCGCCACCACCTATTAGTTCTTGTGTACATGCATGAATGTCTCTGATTTTCACAATTAGGACACACTATTATGCCGTCCAGGCCACCTCTTTGTTGCTTTAAGAGAGCCTACAAATATGATTTGGGAGGCTTGTTGTCACAGGGGCATACCCAGGGTTCAACACTTCAACAATGCACCAACAAAACCCTAACTACCGACCCTTTCAAAAACACCTGCGAAGCAGATGAAGTCTCACCCAAGGTAGACGAAGGGGGGGTTGCAGGACTCAGGTCTCTACAACCTAGTTGGGACACATATCTGTGATTAAAAAAATTAAAAAATCACTTAGCCAATCAATATGCATTAGTTCATAAGTCCCATTCACATTGCAAATTAAACCCTAATTACAAATCAACGCAGTAGAAACCAAGATCAAGTACTTTCAATCACCTGGCACATAAACAACATGATAAATATTGCACAAAGCACATTAGAACACGGGGTACAGATGGTTCACCCTAGTGTGGGGCTACATCCACCAAATTCTTCTTCTCTTCTTTATTAATATTTACTATTTCTACATTCTTTGGCTCCTGCACACAAATACATAGAGCCCAACCCGAGGATAGGAGATCTACGCACAGCCCGCCAGATCCTCCTTCCCAAAATTAGGTCAAGGCACAGAGCCAACTTCTTACTAGCACAAAGCCTTACACATTATGTGCACAAAGCCTCTTACAATTGTAGCATTGAGCCATAACAACTCAATACAACACTTCTTTAGCACCTTTTACATATTCTTGCATGAACCCAACTTAGACAGACTTCACTCCAAGTCCTATCTACTTATTTATACATTACAAAAAGGCCTAAACATGGGTAAACTCATGGGATGACATCCCATACCCATTACATAAACCCTAAAACCCAAAAATCCCACAAAATAGGTGATATCCCGCAATCTCAGCTCCGCCTAGGCGCTCTATATTCGACCAACCTGTCAAAGTCCCCAAAATGGTCAAACATAACCAATGTTTCCTCAAAACCTGGTCAAGGTCCAACAAGCCCCCAACACTCACCTGTGACTCATCTTGAGTCACTCAGATCTAGGCACAGCTACTTGGAAGGCCTCGATATTAGATTGAGCTACCTCGATTTGCTGCTTCACTACAACCTCCTACTCGATGAAATCCTAAATGACTTCCATGGTGACATGAATTTCTAGATGATGTTCCATTGTCGCAACCAGTTGGTTTAGCTACGAGCCTTGTCCTCAACTTCTTCAAAAATCATGTCGGCTTCATCCTGCATTGGCTGGAGTCTCTGTGTCACTTCCATAAACTTTCTCTGGATGGAAATAACCTACTTCTAGACTTCCCATTGTTCTTGTGATCTATTCATCTTCTCAATAGCAGTAAGAAACTTCATCTATGTTGTACGGTGGATGCTTTTTGCTTCACCTCCTGGAGTTTTTCTTCCAATGCCCTCAGCTCCAAATATTCTATAAGGTACTCATAGGTATGCGCACTTCAATCATTCAGTTTCTTACACTCTGAGGCGAGTGCCCAAATTATTTCTCCTTCGTTCCTGGTAGCTTATTCCCTCTGATCATGCACTTCTTACAGAATGATCAACACTGCTTGGATTTCTTGCTCCATTACTCTTGCTTGAAGCTATTGAATGGCCTCGGCGAGCTTCCCCACTTGTATCTCTGTTGACTCTTATTCCTCCTGTGCCAAGCCTGACATAAAACGAACTACTCTAGTTACTTCCTACTTGATCACAATATGCTCTACGAGTCGTTGGTCTTTTTCTTCTTGTATCTTCGCATTGTTATGTTTGAACTTCACCTGAATTTCATTTTTCTCCTTCTGCGCAACTCAAAGTTGCTTTAGGACCTCCTCTTTTTCTTGGTTTAAGGCCTCTATGGCCTGCTCCTTTTCTTCTTGGACTTGATGGATTCGAGCCTCTATTACATATTCTAGCCTTCATAATTGGGTTGGCTCATCACCCAATTCTATGGTTTCTGGTGAAGACGGTGCAATAGGCACCGCACGACTCGAATGGATAGCTTGTTGGATGTCTTTGAGATCCTTCTCTATTCTATCATACATTGACTCCTTCTTTGCTCCATGTTTTTGCAAGATGTCTTATGAAGCTTCCTTTATAGATGTGATGATGAGCTCGATATCGTCCACTATGAGCACATTCTGTGATTGAGGCTTATTTGCTCGAGTCTTCTTCCATGATGAGAGTGTCTACGGAGAAACCTTCTTTTTCTTTGATGTCTCGACCTCTGTAAGGGGATCCTTTGGCAATGTCACTTCACCTTTCTATTGCTTGTCTCCTTCTTCCCCTACTTCCTCTTGGTTTACTTCTTCTCCTCCTCCTCCTCCAGGTGAGTTAGGTGCAGTTTCCTCCGATGCATTGTCCTTCTCGTCACTTTCTAGGTTCTATGCTTCCTCCTTTTTCTTCTTTTTCTTCATGTTTCTTTGTCCATCATGTTCGACCCAGGTGACCAATGGACTTCCAATGATGTCAGGGTCAGAGAGTTCAACATCTTCCACTGGTACAAGGAATTATGCTAGCCATTCCTTAGCAATCTCTTCCATGTCTTCCTCGGTCAAGTTATAGTAAGACTGCAGCTCCTCCTTACTTTCATCCCTATGCGCGGTCATGTATATGAAGTGTCGGTCTGCATGGAAATTCGTGAATGGTCTATACTATGGAGTGTATTTGGTGTCATTTGGGGGAATGATTCAATGGCACGCTTCAGCTGTAGGTAGTAAGTATGGAAGACATCATTTGACTGTCATTGCTTTTCCATATCATTTGTGTACCACAAGGTGGAGAACCTTGTGGCCAATGGATCTGATGGCTTGACTTCTGGGAAGGCTTCTCCTTCCGACATTTTCCAAGTGACAAATGTGATCAGTACCAATAGGTAGCTAAAGTGACACTCATACACTTGGTCTTTTTCTTTGCGGTAGTCCTTTTCCAGCTCATTGACGAGGTAACTCATCCAATTCATCTTCATTACTTCGGCACATTTCCCCATGAGGTCCACTACGAACCCTGTGACTTGTGTCGATCAGTTCTTTCTGACGATACTGTCAGCGATCAATTGGAAAGAAAGGTGCATTGCACCATCCTGGATGGAGGCTACCTTGTATCCTCACTTCCCCTTCTCTACATCGCCATAGTATTCTTTTATACGCTGGGCCAAGGAGCAATCAAACGTCTTTCCCAGGTAGAACTGGTGAAGGTCTGGTCCCTACATGCTTAATCCTGTGATCAGGTGGATCATCATCAGATCCACAATGATGCACCTATATAACCAAATATAACCTCCATGATATCATGACAGGAGGATTTTAATGCAAGAGTTAACCTCTTGATGTCAACAGAAGTGGGGGATATTCATCACGTTCAAGATCATTGATCATGCGAGATCCTTAATCCACGACTTGGGAACTATCTTGGGCTTCTCCCCAATTGTCTTCATCAGGTACCTATGTGGTGGGAGCATTGCATAGTTCCTCCGGTCTCTGATATTGAAGTCATTCATCTTGAGAGATGGGATCAGTCACAACTGAGGTCCAATTGCACGTATCCCCTTCAGGAGGTACACAGTGATCAATGTGTATTCAAAATCATGTAGGACATTGTTGCATTTAGCCGTGCCAGTCAAAGGCGGGATGTATTCTGGCAAGACTGACAGGATCTTCTTCGTGTTAGCCAGATCATTGTGGTGTTTTCTTGATTTCTCAGCAGCGTGGCCAAAATGTCATCCAGTTGATGGGGATGCTTTCAATATACTAGTCGATGATGCCTGTATTCCTACAGACATGACTTTATCATCCATGAGGTCTATCAAAATCTCCTCCACAAACTTCTTTAGCACGCTATGATCGCCCAACATTCACACTTGTAATCAAGGGGATCAGGTAGGTGGTCAGATAGACAAGGTAATCAAATGAACGATGAGGTATAAACAACACAACGCGGTATGCAATAGATTTTCTGTTAGCTCGAATATATCAGTTTGAAAAATGTGGTCCCAGCGCAGCATTCGACCAGTTAAATAAGAAACATCATAACAGATTCCTCCAATGGGAAAGAATGCCTCAATCAATATGAATCAGGTCGTTATGGCATAGTCCCAATGGCGGTCTTTCCGTCAATAACTATGTTTCTAGTCGTTCTGGAGCGTCATTCTAATGGTCGGGATGCCTCTAGCAGTCATATAGATTCGACATGGCGAAGTCCCATTTTGTGTTGTTCTACTATTTTGGAAAGGTTCAAGTTCTGCAAGCTTTCCTTCTACGAAGTCTTTTTTGGAACTTCCTGCAATTTTTCTAAATTTGCTTTCTT
The DNA here is from genome assembly GCA_000966675.3 of Picea glauca. Taxonomy (NCBI): domain Eukaryota; kingdom Viridiplantae; phylum Streptophyta; class Pinopsida; order Pinales; family Pinaceae; genus Picea; species Picea glauca. The sequence continues at coordinate 95,031 of JZKD02S0730964.1, read as the reverse complement.
CTTACTGATCTTTCTGGCCTTCTTTCCAGTGATTTGAGTTTTTGGATTCCTCTTTCCATTCTTATTCTTATCTTCTCTTAGCGTAGTAACTTTGCATTGTTGTGGGTCTTTCAAAGGTTTCAAAGGTAATACCTCTTCCCTTACTATTTCTCGGGTGGATGCACTTCTTTCCTGCATGGACAGGTTCTTTAAACCTTCTTTTGTTCTTTCAACTTTGTCAACTTATTCTCTTGTCCTCTGTTTCTTCGACTTATCCTCTTTTTATTCTATTAGTTGCTCTATTTTTCTAGCTATGAAGTCCCTTAATTCTTTTTTTTTTCTGTTCTGTAGCTTCCTCCTCTGATTTCCTTCTGATTTGGTCCTTCTCAATCCAAGTCTTTCCTAACAAAAGTGCAAAAGGGGTGTTGTTCTCAACAAACTTAATGACTTCAAATTCTTATTTGGTCGATGTTCTATGAGAAGTTGTAGGTACATTAATAACTCTTCCACACAGGTTTATGATATTTCCTTTAAACAGACCTATGCTTCCCAATGAAGGTATCATAGCAAGCTTTCCCAGAATTTCCCAAGTGATTTATGGCATGATATTCACCTTTGTTTCTTCATCCAATACACAGTCTATGTTGAAGTCTCATATTCTTGTTTCCATGTGTTGTTTCTCTTTTAGGATCTCTGTTAAAATGATGTCTTTGTGATCATTCAGTGTTTCTTTCAGCTGTAATAACATAGTCTCTAATTTTTTCTGGTTTTCTAACATATCCTTAGTCCGTTGACCTTCTTCATAGTTTTCATGTCTCATGTTCATCTTTTAAACTTTAGCAATCATTCTTGGACAATCCCCAATATCATGGCCAATATATTTACAACAAAGGAAAATAGGACAATATCATGGAATTCCTTAGAAAGATGTCCCTATATTCTGCAATTATAACACAATGCCAATCTTCTCTTTCTTTTAAACGATCCCCAACCTTTCCTATACTGTGCACAAGATCACAGTGATGGACCTACAATATGAAAAAATTATTTCTAGGTTCCTGCATCCACTTGTTATTCCAAAAATTCTTTCGATGCATAGGAATAACATATCTTTCACTATCTCTATCAATTTTATTCAAATCAAATATTTCTTCTAGTTGTACCCTAGTTTTCAGACTAGGACAAAATCTATCAAACATAACTAGATTCATACTTTTGAAGAAAAGTTTTTCAATTATCTTACCTTTATTAGAGCACAAATATTTAAGATCTTACCACTTTTCTTCAGATCTGGTTCCTTTCTTAGCATAGAGCTTCGCAAGTCAAGTAGAATATTGCGCACTACAACAACAAATCTACACACATATCTTTCTCTTTTCTTCAATTCCCAGCAATCACAGTTTCAGGTCCCAACAATGGAACCATTTGTTTGCATAGGGGTAGACCCAGGAATCAACGCTTCAAAAACCAACAAAACCCTAACTACCGGTCCTTTCGACAACACCTATGAAGCATATGAAGTCTCACCCGAGGTAGAGGCAAGGGGGGTTGCATGACTCAAGTGTATACAACCTAGATGGGACACAGATCTGTGATTACAACACTTAACATAGCACTTATCCAATCAATATGCATTAGTTCATAAGTCCCATTCACATTGCAGTTTAAACCCTAATTACAGATGAGCATAGTAGCAACCACGATCAATTACTTTCGATCACCTAGATCATAATATTTACTCAGATCCAAAATAGAGTATCATAAAGAACTAAGAATCCACAAATCTATCTATCATACTTCAAGATCAGTGAATTAAGTAGATAAACACATAAACAACATGAGAAATATTTCACAAAGCACATCAGAACATGGGATATACATGGTTCACCCCAGTGTGGGGCTACATCCACCAACATCTTCTTCTCTTCTTTATTAATCTTCAATCTTTCTACATTCTTCGACTCATGCACAAAGCCACAGAGAGAAACCCAAGGACATTAGATCTGTGCACAACGCACCAAATCCTCCTTCCCAAAATCAGGACAAGGCACAGAGCCAAATTCTAACTAGCACAAAGCCTCTTTCAATTACAACATTAAGCCACAACAACTCAATACAACACTTATCTAGCACCTTTTACATATTCTTGCATGAAGCCAACTAAGACAAACTTCGCTCCAAGTCCTATATACTTATTTATACATTACAAAAAGGCCTAAACATGGGTAAACTCATGGTTTGACATCCCATACCCATTACATAAACCCTAAAAACCCCAAAAAGCCACAAAATATGTGAGATCTCGTGATTTTAGCTCCTCCTGGGCGCTCCATATTTGACCAGTCTGTCGAAGTCCAAAAAATGGTCAAACATGACCAATGTTTCCTCAAAACTTGGTCAAGGGCCAACAAGCCCCCAAAACTCACCTGTGACTCGTCCCAAGTCACTCAAATCTTGGCAGGGCTGCTTCGAAGGCCTCGAGATTACCTCAAGCTACCTCGACTTGCTACTTCTCTAGAGCCCCCTGCTCAATGAACTCTTGAATGACTTACACAGTGATAGGAACTTCTATACGTTTTTCCACTCTCACAACCTGTTGGTCTAGCTATGAGCCTTGTCCTTCAACTTCTTTAAAAATCATGCAAGATTCATCCTGCACTAGCTGGTGTCTCTATGTCACTTCCATGACCTTTCTTTGGATGGAAGTAACCTGTTGTTGGATTGTGTGCTTCTCTTGTGACCTTTTCATCTTCTCAATGGAATTAAGGAGCTTCATCTGTGCTTATACAGTGGACACCTGTTGCTTGGCCTCCTAGAGTTGTGCTTCCAATGTCCTCAGCTCTGGATCTTCTACAAGGCGCTCATAAGTCTTTTCATTTAGATCACTTAGTTTATTACACTCTGAGGAAAGTGCCCTAACTATTTCTACTACATTCTTGGCAGCTTCTTCCCTCTAATCGCACACTTCTTGTGGAGTCCTAGGCACTACTTGGATTTCTAGCTCCATTACTCTTGCATGAAGTTGTTGAATGGCCGCAACGAGCTTCCCCACTTGTATCTCTGTTGATTCTTATTCCTCCTGTACCAAGCCCAACACAGAGTGAATTGCTCTAGTTACTTCCTCCTTTATCGCAATCTTATCTGCAAGCCGTTGGTCTTTTTCTTTCTGTATCTTCGCATCGTTTTGTTCAAACTTCAGCTGGATTTCATTTTTCTCCTTC
>JZKD02S0730964.1:80976-91781 GCA_000966675.3 Picea glauca | reverse complement strand
TAAGGAGCTTCATCTGTGCTTATACAGTGGACACCTGTTGCTTGGCCTCCTGGAGTTGTGCTTCCAATGTCCTCAGCTCTGGATCTTCTACAAGGCGCTCATAAGTCTTTTCACTTAGATCACTTAGTTTATTACACTCTGAGGAAAGTGCCCTAACTATTTCTACTACATTCTTGGCAGCTTCTTCCCTCTGATCGCACACTTCTTGTGGAGTCCTAGGCACTACTTGGATTTCTAGCTCCATTACTCTTGCATGAAGTTGTTGAATGGCCACAACGAGCTTCCCCACTTGTATCTCTGTTGATTCTTATTCCTCCTGTACCAAGCCCAACACAGAGTGAATTGCTCTAGTTACTTCCTCCTTTATCGCAATCTTATCTGCAAGCCATTGGTCTTTTTCTTTCTGTATCTTCGCATCGTTTTGTTCAAACTTCAGCTGGATTTCATTTTTCTCCTTCTGCACAACACGAAGTTGATCTAGGACCTCCTCCTTTTCTTTCTTTAAGGCCTCTTTGGCCTGCTCCTTTTCTTCTTGGAATTGATAGATTCGAGACTCTGTTTCATCTTCTATCCTTCATAATTGGGTTGGATCATCCCCCAATTCTATGCTTTCTGCTGAAGACGGCGCAGTAGGAACTACGCAGCTCGAATGGACATCTTCTTGGACATCTTTGATATCCTTTTCTATTCTGTCATAAATCGAGTCCTACTTTGCTCCATGTTTCTACAAGATGTCTTTTGAAGCATCCTCTAAAGCTGTGATGATGAGATCGTTATATTCCAGTATGAGAACATTCTATGACTAAGGCTTATTGGCCAGGGTATTCTTCTATGTTGAGGTTTTCTGCAGAGAAACCTTCCTTTTCTTTGATGTCTTGGCCTCTGTAAGGGGATCCTTTGGCAATGTCACTTCACCTTTTTCTTCCTTGTCTCCTTCTTCCCCTCCTTCCTCTTGGTTTACTTCGTCTCCTCCTCCTCCTACAGGTGAGTCAGGTGCAGTTTCCTCTGATGCATTGTCCTTCTCATCACTTTCTAGGTCTTTCACTTCCTCCTTTTTATTATTTTTCTTCGCGCTGCTATGTCCATCATGTTTGACCTGGGTGAACAATAGACTTATGATGATGTTGGGGTCAGAGATTTTGACATCTTCCACTGGTACAAGGAATTATGTTGACCATTCCTTAATGATCTCTTCCATGTCTTCCTCGGTCAAGTTATAGTAATATTACAATTTATCCTTACTTTCATCCTTGCACACGGTGATGTATATGAAGTGTCGGTCTGCGTGGAACTTTGAGAACGGTCTATACTAATGGAGTGTATTCAGTGTGATTCAGGGGAATGATTCAATGGCATGCTTAAAATGTAGGTATTAAGTATGGAAGACTTCATTCGACTGCCACTGCTTCGCCATATCATTCGTGTACTACAAGGTGGAGAACCTTGTTTCTAATGACTCTGATGGCTCGACTTTTAAGAAGGCTTCTCCTTCCATCATTTTCCAAGAGAAAAATTTGATCAGTACCAATAACCAACTAAATTGAAACTCATACCCTTGGTCTTGTGCTTCACGATAGTCCTTTTCCATCACATTGACGAGGTAACTCACCCAATTCATCTGCATTCCTTCGACGGATTTCCCTACAAGGTCCACTAGGAACCCTGTGACTTGTGTTGACCAGTTCTTTCTAACGAGATTTATAGCAATTAATTGGAAAGAAAGGTGCATTGTGCCATTCTAGATGGAGGCTACCTTGTAGCCTCATTTCCCCTTCTCTACATCACCATAACATTCTTTTATACACTGGGCCAAGAAGCAATATGACGTCTTTCCTAGGTATAACTACTAAGGTTCTGGTCCATGCATGCTTAATCCCATGATTAGGAGGATCAATGTCAGATTTACAGTGATGTGCCTATGTAACCAAATATAACCTCCATGATAGCATGACGAGAGGATTTTAATGCAAGCGTTAACCTCTTGATGTCGACCGAAGTGGGGGATCTTCATCACATTCAATATCGTTGATATTGCGAGCTCCTTAATCCACGACTAGGGAACTATCTTGGGCTCCTTCCCAGTTGTCTTCATTAGGTACCTATGTGGTGCAAGCATCACATAGTTCTTTCGGTCTCCGAGGTTGAAGTCACTAATATTGAGAGATGGGATCAGTCCCAACTGAGGTCCAAATGTGTGGATCCCCTTCGGGAGGTACACAGTGATCAACGTGTATTTGAAATCACATGGGACACTGTCGTAGTTAACCACACTAGTCAAAGGCAAGATGTAGTCTGGAAAGACCAACATGATCTGATTTGTGTTAGCTAGATCATCGCGGTGTTTCCTTTGTTTCTCAGTAGCACATCCAGAACATCATGTAGTTGACAAGGATGCTTGCAATCTCCTAGTAGATGATGTCTGTATTCCTACAAACATGAATTTCATGGGGAAGTCAGATAGATAAGGTAATCAAATGGACGATGAGCTCTAGACAACACAGTGTGGTATGAAATCAATTCTCTATTAGCTCAAATATCTCGGTTTGCAAAACGTGGTCCCATCGCACGATCCAAAGGATTAAATAAGAAATCTCGTAATGGATTCCTCCAACGAGAAGGAATGCCTCAATCAATATGAATTGGGTCATTATGGTGTGGTCCCAACAGTCCAATGATAGTATTTCCATTAATAACTTCATTTCTAGTCGTTCTAGAGCGTCATTCTAATGGTTGAGATGCCTCCAACATTCATATAGCTTCGCCGTGGTGAAGTACCATTTTGCGTTGTTCTACTATTCTGACGAGGTTCTAGTTCTGCAAGCCTGCCTTCTCCGATGTCTTCTCTGGAACTTCCTGTAGTTTTTCTAACTTTGCTTTCTTCTTACTGAGCTTTCTTGCCTTCTTTCCTGTGATTTGATTTTTTGGATTCCTCTTTCCATTCTTATTCTTATCTTCTCTTAGTGTAGTAACTTCGCACTGCTGTGGGTATTTCAAAGGGTTCAAAGGTAATACCTCGTCCCTTACTATTTCCAGGGTGAATGTACTTCCTTCCTGCCTCGACAAGTTCTTTAATCCTTCTTTTGTTCTTTCAACTTCATCATCTAATCTCTGGTCCTTTGTTGCTTCGACTTATCCTCTTGTTCTTCTATTAGTCGCTCTATTTTTCGAGCTATGAAGTCCCTTAATTCTTATTTTTTATATTATGTAGCTTCCTCCTCTGCTTTCCTTTTGATTTGGTCCTTCTCAAGTCTTTCCTAACAAAAGTACAAAAGGGGCGTTGTTCTCAACAAACTTAATGACTTCAAATTCTTCTTCGGTCGATTTTCCATGAGAAATCGTAGGTACATTAGTAACTCTTCCACATAGGTTTATCATCTTTCCTTTAAATAGACCTATCCTTCTCAATGAAGGTATCATAGTAGGCTTTCCCAGAATTTCCCAAGTGATTTCTGGCATGATATTCACCTTTGCTTTTTCATCCAATACACAGTTTATGTCGAAGTCTCCTATTCTTTTTTCTATGCTCTATTTATCTTTTAGGATCTCTGGTAAACTGATGTCTCTGTGATCATTCAGTGTTTATTTCAGCTGTAATAATATAATCTCTGATTTTTTCTGGTTTTCTAACATATCCTTAGTCCCTTGACCTTCTTCATAGTTTTCATGTCTCATGTTCATATTTTCAACTTTAGCAATCATTCTTGGACAATCCTCAATATTATGGCCAATAGATTTACAACAAAGGCAAATAGGACCTATACCAGGGAATTCCTTAGGAAGATGTCCCGATCTTCTGCAATTATAACACAATGTCAATCCTCTCTTCATTTCAAACGATCCCCAACCTTTCCTGTATTGTGCATTGGGATCAAAGTGATGGACCTAGAATCTGCAAAAATTCTTTCTAGGTTCCTGCATCCACTTGTTAGTCCAAAAATTCTTTCGATGCATAGGAATAACATATCTTTCACTATCTCTATCAAGTTTATTCAGATCAAATATTTCTTCTAGTTGTGCCCTAGTTTTTAGACTAGGACAAAATCTATCAAACATACCTAGATTCATACTTTCAAAGAAAAAAATTTCACTTATCTTACCTTTATCAGAGCACAAAGCTTTAAGATCTTGCCTCTTTTATTCAGATATGGTTCCTTTCTTAGCAAAGAGCTTCACAAGTCACGTAGAATACTGCACACTACAAAAACATATCTACACATAGATCTTTCTCTTTTCTTTAGTTCCCAGCAATCACAGTTTCAGGTCCCGGAAACAGAACCATTTGTTGGCACAGGGACAGACCCATGGTTCAATGCTTCAACAGTGCACCAAAAAAACCCTAACTATTGGCCCTTTCGAAAACACATGTGAAGCAGATGAAGTATCACCCGAGGTAGTGGCAGGGGGGGTTGCAAGACTCAGGTGTCTACAACCTAGCTGGGACACAAATATGTGATTACAAAACTTAACAAAGCACTTAGCCAATCAATATGCATTAGTTCATAAGTCCCATTCACATTGCAGATTAAACCCTAATTACATATCAACGCAGTAGAAACCAAGATCAAGTACTTTCAATCACCTAGCACATAACATTTACTCAGATCCAACAATCAAGTATCATAAAGAACTAAGAATCCATAGATCTATCTATAATCCATCAAGATCAGTGCACTAAGAAGATAAACACATAAACAACATGAGAAATATTGCACAAATCACATTAGAACACAGGATATACCTGGTTAAAACCAATGTGGGTCTAAGTCCACCAACTTATTCTTCTCTTCTTCATTAATCTTCAATCTTTCTACATTCTTCATCTCCTACGCACAGCACCACAGAGCACAACCTGAGGACAGGATATCTGTGCATAGCCCGCCAGATCCTCCTTCCCAAAATCAGGTCAAGGCACAGAGCCAACTTCTTACTAGCACAAATCCTTACACAATCTATGCACAAAGCCTCTTACAATTACAACACTGGGTCAAAACAAATCAATACAACACTTATCTAGCACCTTTTACATATTCTTGCATGAAGCCAACTTAGAAAGACTTTGCTCCAAGTCCTATCTACTTATTTATACATTACAAAAAGGCCTAATCATGGGTAACCTCAAGGGTCAACATCCCATACCCATTACATAAACCCTAAAAACCAAAAAAGCAAACAAAATAGGTGAGATCCCATGATTTCAGCTCTGCCTGGGCACTCCTTCTTCGACGAGCCTGTCGAAGTCCAAAATATGGTCAAACATGACCAATGTTTTCTCAAAACTTGGTCAAGTGCCAACAGGTCCCCAACACTCACATGTGACTTGTCCCAAGTCACTCAGATCTGGGCAGGGTTTCTTCGAAGGCCTTTATCTTACATCAAGTTGCCTCAAATTACTACTTTTCTAGAGCCTCCTACTCGATGAACTCTTGAATGACTTGCGCGGTGACAAGCCCTTCCAGAAGTTGTTTAACTGTCGCAACCAGTTGATCTAGCTCTGAGCCTTTTCCTTCAACTTCTTCAAAAATCATACAGGATTCATCCTGCACTGGCTGGTGTCTCTGTGTCACTTGCATAACCTTTCTTTGGATGGAAGTAACCTATTGTTAGACTGTGTGTTTCTCCTATGACCTCTTCATCTTCTCAATGGCAGTAAGCAGCTTCATTTGTGCTTATACGGTGGATGCCTAATGCTTGGCCTCCTAGAGTTGTGCTTCCAATGTCCTCTGCTCCAGATCTTCTGCAAGGTGCTCATAGGTCTTTTCACTTCGATCACTTAGTCGCTTACACTCTGAGGCAAGTTACCTAATTCTTTCTACTGCATTCCTGGTAGATTCTTCCCTCTGATTGTGCACTTCTTGTAGAGTTCTCAACACTGCTTGGATTTCCAGCTCCATTACTCTTGCTGGAAGGTAATGAATGGCCTCATCGAGCTTCCCCACTTGTATCTCTATTGATTCTTATTTCTCTTGTGCCAAGCCCGACATAGAGTGAAGTTCTCTAGTTACTTCCTCCTTGATCGCAATCTTCTCTGTGAGCCATTGGTCTTTTTTTCCTATATCTTCACATCGTTCTGTTTGAACTTTGCCTTGATTTCATTTTTCTCCTTCTGCACAACTCGAAGTTTCTCTAGGACCTCCTCCTTTTCTTGCTTTAAGGCCTCTTTGGCCTGCTCCTTTTCTTCTTGGAATTGACAGAGTCGAGACTCTATTGCATCTGCCAGCCTTCATAATTGGGTTGGATCATCCCCCAATTCTACGCTTTCTCCTGAATACGGTGCAATAGGCATTGCACGGCTCGAATGGATAGCTTCTTGGACATCTTTGAGATCCTTCTCTATTCTATCATAAATCGACTCCTGCTTTGCTCCATGTTTCAGCAAGATGTTTTCTGAAGCATCCTCTATAGCTGTGATGATGAGCTCGATATCATCCACTATGAGCACATTTTGTGACTGAAGCTTATTAGCTCAGTTCTTCTTCTATGATGAGGGTTTCTGTAGAGAAACCTTCCTTTTATTTGATGTCTTGGACTCTGTAAGGGGATTATTTGGTAGTTTCACTTCACCTTTTTCTTGCGTGTCTCCTTCTTCCCCTCCTTCCTCTTGGTTTACATCATCTCCTTCTCCTCATGTAGGTGAGTCAGTCACAGTTTCCTCTGATGTGTTGTCTTTCTCATCACTTTCTAGGTCCTGCACTTCCTCCTTTTTCTTATTTTTCTTCGCGCTGCTCTGTCCGTCATGTTTGACTCGGGTGACCAATGGACTTCAGATGATGTCTGGGCCAGAGAGTTCAACATATTCCATTGGTACAAGGAATTCTACTAGCCATTCCTTAGTTAACTCTTTCATTGCTTCCTCAGTCAACTTATAGTAAGACTGCAGCTCCTCCTTACTTTTATCCCTATGCGTGGTGATGTATATGAAGTGTCGGTCTGTGCGGAACTTTGCGAACGGTCTGTACTGATGGAGTGTATTCGGTGTCATTCGGGGGAATGATTCAATTGCATGCTTCAAATGTAGGTAGTAAGTATGGAAGACTTCATTCAACTGCCACTACTTTTCCATATCATTCGTGTACAACAAGGTGGAGAACCTTGCAGCTAACGACTCTGATGGCTGGACTTCTGAGAAGGATTCTCCTTCCGGTATTTTCCAAGAGAAAAACGAGATCGGTAGCAATATCCAACTAAAGTGAAACTCATACCCTTGGTCTTGTTCTTCACGACAGTCCTTTTACATCTCATTGATGAGGTAACTCTCCTAATTCATCTGCATTCCTTCGATGCATTTCCCTGCGAGGTCCACTTTGAACCCTGTGACTTGTGTCAGCCGATTCTTTCTGATGATCTTGCCAATGATCAATTAGCAAGGAAGGCGCATTGCGCCATCCTTTATGGAGTCTACCTTGTAGCCTCATTTTCCCTTCTCTACATCACCATAGTCTTCTTTTATACGCTGGGCCAAGAAGTGATCTGACATATTTCCTAGGTAGAAATGGTGAGGGTTCGGTCCCTACATGCTTAATCCTGTGATCAGATGAATCATCGTCAAATCCATAGTGATGTACCTATCTAGCCAAAGATAACCTCCATGATAACATGACAGGAGGACTTTAATGCAAGCGTTAACCTCCTGATGTCGACCAAAGTGGGGGACCTTAATCACGTTCAAGATCATTGATCGTCCGAGATCCTTAATCCATGGCTAGGGAACTATCTTGGGCTTCTTCTCAGTCATCTTCATTAGGTACCTATGCGGTACAAGCATCACATAGTTCTTTCCGTCTCTAAGGTTGAAGTCATTGATCTTGGGAGATGGGATCAGTCCCAACTGAGGTCCAAATGTGTGTATCCCCTTTAGGAGGTATGTAGTTATCAACGTTTATTTGAAATCACGTGGGACACTTTCATGGTTAACCATGCCAGTCAAAGGTGGGATGTAGTTTGGAAAGACTGATGGGATCTGATTCACGTTAGACAGATCATTGTGGTGTTTGCTTCATTTCTCAACACTGTGAACAGGACGTCATCTAGTTGACAGGGATTCTTGCAATCTGCTACTTGACGATGCATGTATTCCTACAAACATGAATTTCTCAGCCATGAGTTCTATCAAAATCTCATCCACAGACTTCTCTAGCATGCTATGCTCGCTCGACATTCACACTTGTAATCAAGGGGATTAGGTAGGTAGTCAGACAGACAAGGTAATCAAATGGACGATGAGGTCTAGACAACACAACGTGGTATGCAATCAATTCTCTATTAGCTTAGATATCTCGCTTTACAAAAAGTGGTCCCAGCACAACATCCGGTGGATTAAATAAGAAATCTCATAACGGATTCCTCCAACGAGCAAGAATGCCTCAATCAATATGAATCGGGTCGTTATGGTACGGTCCCAATGGTCCAACAACAGTCTTTCCATTAATAAATGAATTTCTAGTCATTCTGGACCATCATTCTAACAGTCGGGATGCCTCCAATAGTCATATAGCTTCATCATGGTGAAGTCCCATTCTGCGTTGTTCTACTATTCTAACGAGGTTCAATTTCTACAAGTCTTCCTTCTTCGAAGTCTTCTCTGGAACTTCCTGCAGTTTTTCTAGCTTTGCTTTCTTCTTACTGAGCTTTCTTGCCTTCTTTCCTGTGATTTGATTTTATGGATTCCTCTTCCCATTCTTATTCTTATCTTCTCTTAGCACAGTAACTTCGCATTGTTGTGTATCTTTCAAAGGGTTCAAAGGTAATACCTGTTCCATTACTATTTCTAGGGTGAATGTGCTTCTTTCCTGCCTGGAGAGGTTCTTTAAGCCTTCTTGTGTTCTTTCAAATTCGTCATCTAATTCTTTGGTCCTCTATTGCTTCAACTTATCCTCTTTTTCTTCTATTAGTCACTTTATTTTTCTAGCTATGAAGTCCCTTAATTCTTTTTTTTTCTGTTATGTAGCTTCCTCCTCTGCTTTCCTTCTGATTTGGTCCTTCTCAAGTCTTTCCTTACAAAAGTACATAAGGGGCATTGTTCTCAACAAACTTAATGACTTCAAATTCTTCTTCAGTCGATGTTCCATGAGAAATCCTAGGTACATTAGTAACTCTTCCACATAGGGTTATCATCTTTCCTTTAAACATACCTATCCTTCCCAATGAAGGTATCATAGCAGGCTTTCACAGTATTTCCAAAGTGCTTTCTGGCATGATATTCACCTCTGTTTCTTCATCCAATACACAATTTATGTCGAAGTCTCCTATTCTTTTTTCTATGCGCTATTTATCTTTTAGGATCTCTAGTAAACTGATGTCTCTGTGATCATTGGGTGTTTCTTTCCGCTATAATAACATAGTCTCTAATTTTTTCTGGTTTTATAACATATCCTTAGTCCCTTAACCTTCTTCATAGTTTTCATGTCTCATGTTGATCTTTTCAACTTTAGCAATCATTCATGGAAAATCCTCAAGATCATGGCCAATAGATTTAAAACAAAGGAAAATAGGACCTATACCAGGGCATTCCTTAGGAATATGTCCCAATCTTCTACAATTATAACACAATGTGAATCCTCTCTTTCTTTTAAATGATCCCCAACCTTTCCTGTACTGCACACTGGGATCACTTTGATGGACCTGTAATCTACAAAAATTCTTTCTAGGTTCCTGCATCCACTTGTTAGTCCAAAAATTCTTTCGATGCATAGAAATAACATATCTTTCACTATCTCTATCAAATTTATTCAGATCAAATATTTCTTCTAGTTGTGCCCTAATTTTCAGACTAGGACAAAATCTATCAAACATACCTAGATTCATACTTTCGAAGCAAATATTTTCACTTATCTTACCTTTATTAGAGCACAAAGCTTTAAGATCTTACATCTTTTCTTTAGATCCGGTTCCTTTCTTAGCATAGATATTCGTAAGTCAAGTAGAATACTACGCACTACAACAACAAATCTACATAGATATCTTTCTCTTTTCTTTAGTTCCCAACAATCATAGTTTCAGGTCCCAGAAATGGAACCATTTGTTGGCATAGGGGCAGACCAAGGGTTCAACGCTTCAACAATGCACCAACAAAAGCCTAACTACTGGCCCTTTCAGAAACACCTTCGAAGTATATGAAGTCTCACTCGAGGTAGAGGCAGGGGGGGTTGCAGGACTCAGGTGTCTACAACCTAGCTAGGACACAGATATGTGATTACAAAACTTAACATAGCACTTAGCCAATCAATATGAATTAGTTGATAAGTCCCATTCACATTTCATATATAAACCCTAATTACATATCAATGTAGTAGCAACCAAGGCCAAGTACTTTCGATCACCTAACACATAGCATTTACTCAGATCCAACAATCAAGTATCATAAAGAACTAAGAATCCACATATCTATCTATCATACATTAAGATCAGTGCACTAAGAAGATAAACACATAAACAACATGATCAATATTGCACAAAGCACATCAAAACATGGGATATACATGGTTCACCCCAGTGTGGGGCTACGCCCACCAACTTCTTCTTCTCTTATTTATTAATGTTAGGATATCTAGACACTTAGGAGTTAGTTAATATCTACTTGGTCTAATATGTCGTTAGGTAAAAGTGTGTTTCTTTAGTATGCATTAGTATGCATTTGTAGTTAGGAAATACGACGGTCACGATATGTTCCCGACATAGAGTGATCTGACGGTTCATACTCTCCTCGATCTTAACAGCCATTGATCTGTGGCTTAACACCCGATTGGTCCATGATCTCTATTTAAAGAGCATGGAGGGTCATTTGCCGATGATCAATTGTGAGAAACTCT
>JZKD02S0730964.1:60560-71137 GCA_000966675.3 Picea glauca | reverse complement strand
TATATATATATATATATATATATATATATATATATATATATATATATATATATATATATATATATACAATTGTTTATTTGCTAATGTATAATGTTACTTATTTTTATCAATGAACATAAAGAAATAGATCACTCTCTTGTGGCATGCTTACAAGAAAGAAATACTAAGGTTGAAACAAGGGCTCAACTACACTACACTAGATTTCGATCTTTTGAAAGGAGACTTTATGGAATAAATACAAATGTAGCTTTAATCTATGATGAAAGTGAGAAAATAAAATCTAATCTATCCTATCTTGATTAGGAAAAAATATTGATCTCATTCAAACCAAGAGCAGAATGATAAAAATGGAAGAGGACCGATATTGAATTCAAGATTAAGATTCACTTGCAAGTCATAGAAATAGTTCGTATGATTTGCAAGTTATTTACGCAAATATGGAATGTAATGACTTAAATAAATAATTACTTGAGTCAACCAAAACATATACTTAAACTCAATAAAATAGATTCAATGTAAAATGAACTATCATATTGAAGAAATAGTTCTTTCAATGCAATAGTAATTAAAAAAAAAAAACATTTTAATTAAATGATAAATAGTTATCATTAACTACAATCAAATTTCCATGAATCTATAATCGAATTCTGATTTGAAATATGTTCTTCTCTATAAATATAGCTTTAAGAAATTAAATATTCAAATCAAAATTGAATTAACAAGAAGTAACAAAAAAATTGCAAATCATACAGTAGTGCAAGTGAATGAAAATTTGTTAATAGCTTCAAATAAATCTGGTCTTACACAGTCCTAAAGAATCCCACGAAAAGAGAATCCCTCTAATGCAATAGTGTAATCAAGTGTTTCTTTCCCTGTAGAATTACTTCCCCTAGTTTCAAATATCTAGAACCTGTAACATATATCCTCCTTTTGGCATTCCCATTCTTCTCTTATAATAAAACATACCTCTCTTAGCTAAAAATAAAAACTAAAAAGTAGTTATCATAAAAATGTTTTAATTCTAAAACTAAAATTAAAAACTCAACCAACTCCTAAAAAATAGAAATTAGTTTTTTTTTTCTCAAAATTAATTTTGTAACTATTTGATATTAATCTTACGCTTGTACTTGAAATTCATGTACAATTCTTTGTCTAAATCCTTCTCTGTACACCTTTCATCGTAAATGAAAACTAATAAATAACTAAAAACAAAAATAAAAATCAGGTACATCTACATATTTTCAAATTTTGTAGTTGTTCTTAAAAAAATGAAATTGAATAAACCATTTAATTCAAATATGTTCAAACCAACATCTAAATTAAGCACTTGACATTTAATGAGGATGATTTCATAAATTTTAAATAAAAATATTGATTCAAGAAAAAAAATCAATTTCCACCAAGTTTTTTATCTTAACATATTTTTTCTTGAATTCCACTTTTTGCTTACTAGACATGCATAACGCTATAATAACATTATTTTTATCATTCAAATAGTCATGGAAAACAAAATTTCTGATTTCAAAAACTTGTATAACAGGTGAAGAAATATCATCACGTTTAGAAATTTTATGGATATTTTTAGATTCCCAATCAAAATTTCATATTTGTATTTTAAAACTGATTTCAAGCTCTGACTTGTTGTAATATGTTGTAGGGTTTATTGAGGAGTTTTAAGATGAGGGATATTTATTTCACTAATCCAAAATGATTTTGTAGATTCGACCTACAAAATAAAGTCAAATAATGATAGAAACAATTATAAAATCTCAAAATCAAGATTTGCTCATAAATTTTTTCCAATTGGTGCATGGGCACAACTTGAAAAAATGTCTTCCAATGGACCAAGTATATCTCCCAAACTACTCATAAATTTTGGAAAGTCCTAAACAGTCAACTAATTTTATCCATTCTAAGAAAAACCCATGTTTCATTTTCCTAAGATTCAACACGGTTTGATAAAAAATTGAACATGAAATTTGTGCATTTTTTCAGATTTCATCTAAATAACTGAAGACTTCAAGAAAAATCCTGAGCATATCAAATCATTCAATATTAGAAATAAAATCTATAAACAGAGAAGTCATACTTATGTTTTCAATATCTGAAACTTGCAATCTCCAAATCGCAGATTTCCTCATTGAAACTAAGCACAAAACTTGACCCTTTTGGTTTTGGATCTCAAAAAAAGGATGCTACAAAATTTTATGGAAAAATCTATCCTATAAAATCAATTATATATCTGAAAATATTCACATTTTGACAAAATCACTCGCAAGTCAAGTAAAATGGCCTATTATGGAAAAGGGTTTTCATTGGTTTCCCCACATTCTTAACCATTTGTTTGTAATTCACCATGCCAAATTATTGCTCTGTTTAGGCAAAAATTCACCAATCCTTCAAATTGATCAATGATATCCCACCATTTGCAACTAATTCTCTTCAACAAATTCAAAACTTGAAGGCTCAGATATGAAGATTAAACCCATGAGAGAATTGGCCAAGAAAAATATTTGGTGGATATGTGAAACACATAGTTGTGTGTATGAAACCCTTACTGATAATGAGAAAACCCTGATGATAGAAAATCCCTAAATCGTGAAAGGATGAGAAATTATAATCCTGTCTCAACTTTGACAGGTAAATTAATTGTGTTTTTATAGCAAGGCACATGATGTTATCCTAACCCACTACATGGAGTAGAAGAAAAACAAGTTGAAATGTTATATGGAAAACCCAAAATTCAAAATGTTTTGTTACCCAAATCATATATTAAGTTGATAACATTAATCACATTAATAACATTATTGTCATTATTAACTAATTCATCCATTGTTCATAAACATTTTACCATATAAATGTTGAATATCACAAGTTAATGTATAATGCTTTGAGCATATTTTTGATTATAAGGTAGGCTATAACAAAGTGCATTAAATCTCAATATGAAATAAAATCTCTTTGATTTTTCATCCAAATAATATAAAATGCTGAAATAAATAAGACTTGGGATGAAAAACTACTTTTGAATAGACTATATATATATATATAGTGGCTCGGGTAAAAAGATTATTATGAACATGTATATAAGAAATATGATCAAGATCATTAGATATGAATAATATATAAAATCTATACACATCACTTTATGATCAAGTTGATAATCAAAACAACTTAAAAAAACAATGAAATTGACCTAAAAGTGGTATGACACAAGGAAAATCTCGAAATTGAATTTTGAGTTTTATGTTAAAATTCAGGAAATTCAAAAGAATGCATGCATCATCAATATAAATAAGAGTCAAAATATGAAAAATCTTAAGCCCTAAACTTAACAAGTGCATTGATGCTCAGTTTGAAATCAGGATCCCAAACATATTTACTAAGAAAAATTAAACCAAACTAAGAAAAAATTTCAAAAATAAATATGGGCCCAAATTATTTGTATTGATAATAAATGCAAATTTGGGAGGGTTGTTGTACATGAAAACAATTGGTGACACATGGGGAAGAAACATTTATCTCTAGTTTAAAATGAGAGGATTAGATTTACCAAAGGTTGAAATGAAATATTTTCAACAATTTCTTGCACACTACACCATTCTCAAAGGTCCCACATAAAACAAATTCGAAGTAAAATAAGATTTTAGAGATGAAAGGATTTGAAAGCCTAATTCCAAGATAGTGAATCCAAACGAAGGGAAAATTCATTAAATTTTAATTACACATCTACTTTTGGACAACACAAATAACTACAAGATAATTAAATATTAGTATGCATCTATTTAAAAATTACCTCTTTAGCCAACATTGCTTCGTTGACAACAGGCCTGTTCAGTGCCCCAACGAAGTTGTCTTGGTACCATGTGTGCATTTACCCACTGTCAATGAGCTTGTTCAGTACCCTGGTGGGTTTACACACATTTCCCACAAAAATATGCTTTCAAGTCTCTAATGACACCTTTTTGATTAATTTATCTGGAAAAATTCTTTTAGCAATTAAGTGAAGAGAGTGAGGTGGTACAAAAGTTTTTTTTTTTGTTTGTTTTCTTTATAAGGACATAATGCAATACAATTTGAGTATGACCTCGCTAGTTTCTCTTTATCTGCCGAAGTAGAGGCTTTAAATGTGGAGGGGTATGGGAGGGATTCAAAGTAAATAATGTCAGAAACTCTTTCCTTTATAAAGATAAACTTATAATACTTGAAACATATCTCAATGTTCCCCATGGGTAATGGTTGATGTACAAGAAGCATGAAAACTTGATATAGATGACCTTACGGTAAATGAAATCCTATTAAAATGGTAGAGTAAGGATTTTCCCATGTACACCAATTGTTATTGCATAGAAAGGATCCCCCCATATAATCTTTGGGGAGAATACAAAATTCAATAAAAAAGAAGACAAGTAAAACAAAACAAAACAAAAAAATCATTGCAAACAAAGAAAGAAAATGCAAATCCAAAGAAGAAGATAAAGAAAAATCCAAATCTGAAAATAAACTTCAACAAAGAAACTTATGAAAGTGTATCCCAACAAAAGAGTGAATGTGAGGAAAGCATGTTTGTTTGTCTTAAGTGATATATATTTTTTAAGTGATTCATTATGTTTTTCCAAGTTGCGGCTAATTGGTCTTTTTATTCAAACCAAAATCCAAAATATAGGAAACAATAATGATTAAAAGATGAAGTTAAATTAAATTTCTCTCTCCTCACAAATGTTTTGTTTCAAAATTAAGTCTTTATAGAAAAATCCAAATGATTATGCAGTAAAAATGAGGCGATATTGAATGAAAGTTATGTATAGGTTCAGAAATTCCTTGATTTATCTTATTTGTAACTTGATCAACATCGTCATTGTTGGTTTAGCAGGTGAAATGAGAAGAGCAAATTCTTAGCAAGTAGGGGTGTTAGATTTTCTAAAAATTCCTGAAGACCTGCAAGAAACTGAACTTAGATCAACAAATACTAAAAAACAAAACAAAACCTAAAATTAAAAAAGAAAGACAAAAAGTAAACGAAGAAAATAAACATGTGAGACTTATCTTGAAGAATCTCGTTATGATTTACCTTAGAGATGTCGAGTTTCTCCAAATTAATGAAGTAACCTCTTCTTATGATAAAAAATAAAACATGAAGAAGTTGCAGATTTAATGAAGTTCTCATATACCCAAGATCATCAGTTTATTAAATCAAAACTTAAAGTAAATATAATATAAACTAAATTAGACCTACTACTACTCTAAATTTATGAGGAAAATAATACTATGTGTAGTCAAATTTCCAATGAAACCATTCAAGTTCTTTGTTACCTGCAAATATATGTGCAAGATGAATCAGTAATCAGAAATTAATGAATAGTAGACAATTAAAATAAAAACATTTATGTATAGTCCCTGAGGTGTAGGATAGTCAGTGACGGAGTGTGTTGTTAAGCCACTCCGTGATGTTAATTCATCGGTTCAATACCTGCGGGGACAAAAAATCCATCCATGTTAAGGGTTGATGTGGCTCATGTCGGGTACGATCCCCGGGTAATTTTGACAGCTTATATTCCCCTGAGTCGCAGTTTCTCAAGCCACATGCTAGTCCCGTAGGTCACAGACAGACTAGAAAAAACAATTATGTGCATTTATGTATAATAGAGACAAAAGAATAAATTTATCAATAGATAATTTCTTATGAAATGTATTTTCCAACCAAGATTCAATTCTATCATGAAAAATATGTTGGAATGGTTTGAATGGAATCATGATTGGAAAAGTATTTTGTTGACCCCATTGAGAAAAGTTAGTACCATTTACAATATGAAAATAATTTACTTTACTATTTTCAAACTTATTAACAAAATCTAAGGACTTATTCTCATGACTTTCATTTCACAAGCATCAGCCCCTATAGTGTAATCAATATTAGAACTAGCATCTACTTGTGTTAAAAATTCAAGATTATGAAAAGAAGTAGGAACTTGAGTTATATCATAAGAATCAAATACAGACGTGGAATTCATTTCTTTAAAATTACAATCATTATGTGAATATTCAAGATGAGAATCGGTTGAAATATGATTAGTAAAAGGATATCCTACATCTTGAAATTTGAATTGATCATGAGGGTTGAAAATAAAAGGATCTGACATAACCATCACCTATGGGTGAAGTGCCTTACTATTATCAACCTCTAGATCACTATCATAAATAATTTCACATTCACTACCTTGACTATATTCCTTTAAATCAAAACCAGAAACATAAGATGATGAACATGTATGAAAATTATCGGAAAAATGATCATTATCATTAAAAACTTGTTCTTGAGTTTCTAATATCATTTCTCCATCATTTTCTTCATCAGAAATATCACTTTCGGGTAAGGGATTAATTTGGTCGGGAAAAGGTTTCCCTTCTTGAAAATGATTATCAATATGTTCTAATATGTGGGGTTGGGATTTACTAATAATGATATCATAAATACTAGTTAAATTACTCCTAATGAAACAACAATTGTGTTAGGATTTGAAACATTTTCAAGATGAATTATGAGTTCATTGGATGAATTTATGTTTTCCTGAAATTTTTCCTTCATAAATTCTAATTTGGTTGTTATAATAGGTTTAGTTATGTCATAAGAAGTAACAAGTTCATCAATAGTAGAAAATACACTAAGAAAAACTAATTTTTTTGATTCATTATGATTAATACAAGGAAGTGAAAGAATGTGTTTAAACCATGTTATTAATTTGAAATACGAAGACAAAACATTAGACTTAAATTGAAGTCAGATCAACTTGAATCTAAGAAGGAAATTGTTATATGACTCACCTTCAATTCTACAGAAGTTCTCAAGTTCGAGGAAAACCTGATCACAGTCATATTCTTGAAATCTATGCAGGAACATTCAAGTAAAATTGTCCCAGCTATCCATAGAAGCAACTAGTAATTATATACACCATTCTTTATCTTGGACTATTAAGGTGAGAGTGAAAATCCTGCACATGACAGCGTTATCAATATCAAAATTTTCAAATTTCAAAATAAATTAATGAACAGATAAAATGAAAAAGAATTGGACTCACCATTAAATTCTACCTGTGACAAGTGTTTAACTAACTTTTTTGGAGTGCTTGTTGCACAACCAGATATACAACTCCATATGGGAATTTTAGGAGCCATTAAAAAGAAATGAATGAATTAAAAACAATAGCTCAAACAAGAATCAAATTATTATGCACACTCATCGGTGTCCTCCTTCTAGCGCCAAAATGTTGATGGCCAAATATGACCATATTCAACATTGGGGATATCACCCATTCAGGTTCCTAATTATACCATTTTCCATTGAAATGGTGATTCTGACTGGTTCTATGGGTCTCTAGTAACTCGTTCCCTAACCTGAGGACTAATCTAAGTTATTTATTTTATCAACAAACAAAAATAAAGGGATCACTCTCTTGTGACATGCTTACAAGAAATCAATCCTAATGATGAAACAAGGGCTTAGCTACACCACACTGGATTTTTCACCTGTGAAAGGAAAGTTTATGAACTAAATACAAATGCATCTTTAATGTATGATGCAAGAGACAAAACAAAATCTAATATATCCTATCTTGTTTTGGATAAAATATGTATTTTGTCCTAATCAAGATAGGATAGATTATATTTTCTTTTGTCGCTTGCATCATAGATTAAATCTACATTTTTATTTAGTTCATAAATTTTCCTTTTGCAGGAATGAAATATGGTGTGGTGTAGCTAATCCCTTGTTTTAGCCTTAGGATTGATTTCTTGTAAGCATGACACAAGAGAGTGATCCCTTTATTTTTGTTTGTTGATAAAATAAGTAACACTATACATTTGCAGATAGAAAGTAACACTATATATATATATATATATATATATATAACTTATCTTAGTCCTTAGGTTAGGAAACGGGTAACTGGAGACCCATAGAACCAGTCAGAATCACCATTTCAATGGAAAAGGATCTAATTGGTGTTGGACATATTGTCATTCATGTGTTTTCATTGATTTCAACAGTCATAGTAAGTAGAGCAGCAAGGTTAATCTCAGGAAGAAAAAAAATCGATAGAAGAACATCACCTTAAAAATGAATAAATTCGTGATTATTGTTGATCATGATAGAATCAACAATGTTCATATGATAAAAGATCAGGAGGGTTAGCAAACACAGAGATCAAGATCAGAAGAGATGGCATGCTGAAACTCAGTAGGTATGGCACGATGAAACGCAAAACAAATCAAGACCATTGATGCGTAATCGCCAAATCTACGGTAGGGATAAATTGTAGATATCGAAAGAAGAATTAAACTACTCGCTAGTTACAATCCTGTAATCCATCGAAATCATCAGATTTCATAGCTTCAAAGATCTACGACTGTCGTCGATTCAACAAATGACCATCTTAAGTCAGACTAAATTGTAACCGTTGGATGCGCAATCACCAAATCTACGACGGGGATAGATTGCAGAGATTGAAAGGAGAATTAAACATCATGCTTGTTCCAATACCGCAATTATTCAAGACCGTTTGATCTAATATATTCGAAGATCAACAATTGTGGTTGACTCTCCAATAGCACACATCTTCCCATTGTGGAGTTGGGTGATGATTTAAAACACTCACAGATTGTGGTTGCATAATCATTATTTATCATGGATCTGCTTCAAGAATATTCACAACCATTGGACCACTTTTGAGTGGAAGGATAGGATAAGCGAGAAAAACGATTGAGAATTTGATTGTGCAAATTCCTGTGAACTGTCGGATCAAACCCGATTATAGTCAGTCGTCGGATCATGTTAAAGTGGAAGGACATGATAATCTATAAGAGAAGCATCGTAGAAAGATCAAGACATCGATTTGAGACCCTAATCAACGAACAACATTCGCTTCAGGTCTAAAGTTGCGAGGAGCTTACGCTCTGAAAAGTTGACATTTGAAATTCCCGAAATGCGAATTCCAATCAACCGTCGGATCATTTTCGAGTGGAAGGATAGGATAATCTAGCAAAGCAACATCACAGAAAGATCAAGCTATTAATCCAATATCCAGATCGAATGAAGATATTTCACTTCGGGTATAAATAATCAAGGAGGTTACGCTCCAAAAAGTTTGAGATCTAAAATATGCAAAGCTCGGAAATCCAAAATGAATAAGGATCATCAGATTTGGAGGACACACGAGGACCATTAGATCAGGGTTTTTGGTCAACAGACCATGTCAGCATGAACATGTGCCACATGAGGATCCACGTCAGCAAGGACACGTGGCACAATTAGAAAATGACAAGTGTCAAGTTTATTCGACATATCAGGCATGTGAAAATCACAAATCCGAGTGACATGTGGCAACTACTAGGCTCATGACATCACTTCGGAGGAAAGAAAGGGTTTGAGACTCGAAATCTCCGAAGTCTGAAGACCCGGAGTAAATGGTGGCCATCCATTTTCAACACTTGATTAAGTCATGGTCGTTAGATTAAGCCTTGTAAAGAATGAAATCTGATGATTGATCCAACTCCGCAAAATAAATGTCAACCGTCTGATCTATTCGGAAAATCTGATTCAGAAGTTTTGAAATGTTGAAAACCCAAAGTTCTGAAGTGCGAAGTTCCATCAGCCATCCATCGCGTCAGAATATTGAATCGTGATCGTTGATTTGATGAGCTCTCAAGTACTCACTTGGCCTAGCGTTTGGTCACCTCCAATGGTCATATGCTATAAGAGTTTTAAAAGGAAAATTATAATAGATCTCTATAGTTTGTAAGCCCGAGGTTCTGTAACGCTCAATCACATGATAATGGTTTGAAGGAAGAACCTCCGTATAATTTGGTCTCTATGAAATTAGCAGAGATTTGATCGAGTTTAAAGGATGAAATTGATCCATATCTATGATCAATTTATGAAAATCATTCATGATAAAAATGTTAAAACAATGATTATGGATAAGTCAAATGAAGAGGTGTGATGCTCCAAATAAAGGGACATTATGTATAACACTCACGATGTTTTGAAGAATATATAAACAAGAAAGAGAAGTGAGAAGAAAGTGTCTCTACAGTCCAAATAAGAAGATCAAAAGCTGAAGCAGATTCCATGAAGAAAATTTGAAGATAATTATGTATTAAGGGTGGTTGGGTGGTGCAAGGGCAGGTTGGTGCATGCAGAGGGAGTTGGTGCTTCCTTGTTAGTTGTAGTTGACTAAATAGGGGGTCATAGCCTCCTACCAGTTAGTTCTGGTGAACCAGGGTGTGGGTGCATCATGATCAGTTGGTGTTGATCGAAAAGGAAGTACATCTTCCTTCTATTTAACATGTAAAACAAATTTTGCAGTTAAAAGAAAACAATCTGTGGTTTTCCCAATTGGGTTCCATGTTACAGGTATGAAATAACTGAGAGGGGGGGGTGAATCAGTTATTGTAAATTATTAACCATTTCTCTCATTTTTGACTTCGAATCATTAATCTTAGTGGCAGTAAGTCTTTACTGTGAAAACCAGTGTTATAAACATAAAGCATATATCATAAAGAACAGCAATCACACACACAACATT
>JZKD02S0730964.1:33239-44467 GCA_000966675.3 Picea glauca | reverse complement strand
CTTCCTCTAGATGCTTCTTTTTAGTATAAATAGGAGTCGAGGGTATGAGAACCCTAGCTGGGATATTATTGTAACAGAGTGCTGCTTGATTGGAGGTTGCCCCCTCGAAGAGGCCCGTGAACATTGCTATCGGAATCAAGTGCTATTTCTGTTCAAGTGCTATTTCTGTTGCTATTTCGTATATCATTTCTGTGTATTGTGAAGATTATGCTGGATATTTTACTGTTATTCTGTTATTTCTAGCATTTCTTTCCTGTTCTGCATATTTTATATATCTGGTATCTTGCAAAACCTTTAGATCTTGTTCACACTAACCTATGTGGACCTACGAGGACCAAGAGTTTGCAAGGAGAGTCTTACTTTATGATGTTCATTGATGACTTTACTAGAATGGGTTGGATATGCTTTCTCAAAGAAAAATCATAAGCACTCAACAAATTCAAAGCCTTTAAAACCCTTGTTGAAAATGAAAAGGAGACAAAAATCAAATGTTTTAGATCAAACAATGGTGGTGAATTCACCTCAAAAGAGTTTTATCTCTTCTATGAAATCCATGGAATAAAAATACAATTCTTTGCTTCTAGAGCACCTCAGCAAAACATGATTGATGAGAGAAATAATAGAATAGTTCAGGAGGCTGCAAGGACTATGCTCAATGAAGCAAAATTGTCATATGGATATTGGAGGGAAGATGTAAGCACATCAATATACATATTGAACAGAGGTTAGATCAGGGTTAATAGTGATAAGACCCCTTATGAACTATGGTTTGGAATAACTCAATCGTTAAAATACTTCAAGGTCTTTGGAAGTAAATGCTACATCAAAACACTAGATGGGAGTCTTGGAAAATTTGATGTCATATCTAATGAAGGTATTTTTCTTGGATATGCTTCAAACAAGAAAGCATACAAATGCTACAATCTTAGTTCACATAAGATTTTTGAAAGTGCAGATTTCATGGTGGATTAACTAAAACCGTTAAGGATCAAAAATCAAGAAACCATACCTAAAAATGAAGATGAAGATGATGATGAGACATTCGACACACAACTATAAGAAGTAGAAGAGAATGAAAAAGAAAGGGAAGAAGATGATATGGATACTAGTGAAATAAAAGAAGATATTTAATATGGGGAGATAAGAGAAGAATTCCCAAGAAGAGATACAAAGACACTCTCAAGAATTACTCAAAAGAATCATCCTGAAGAACTGATTATTGGAGATATGAATGATGGAGTGCACACAAGAAGACAAATTTTGTATCAAACAGAAATAGCATTGTTGTCACATGTTGATCCTACCTCAATCAAAGAGGGCATGTAAAGATGATAATTGGATCAAATCTATGAATGAAGAATTGGACCAAATCGAAAAAAATCAAACTTGGGAACTAGTTCCAAGACCAAAAAATAAAAATGTCATTAGAACTAAATGGGTATATAAAAATAAAATGAATGAAGATGGGAAAGTAATCATGAACAAAGCCAGATTAGTATGTAAAAGGTATGCTCAAGTTGAAGGAGTAGACTATGAAAAAACATTTGCACCTGTGTCCAGATTAGAGGCAATTAGGATGTTCTTAGCTTTCTCCAACTACAAAAAATTTAAAGTGTACCAAATGGATGTCAAGTCATCATTTCTATATGGAAACCTAGAAGAGGAAGTCTATATTGAGAAACCAGAAGGTTTTCAATTAACCAACAAAGGAGACTATGCTTGTAAATTAAAGAAAGAACTCTATGGACTAAAACAAGCACCCAGAGCATGGTATTCAAGGTTAGACTCTTATTTACAAAAACAAGGCCTCAAAAGGGGATCAACTAACAACAATCTTTATTGCAAAATTGATGGTAATAACATGATCATTGTGGAAGTGTATGTTGATGATATTATATTTGGAAGTGATGATGAAAAAATGAGCAAGGACTTTGCTATGATGATGCAGCAAGAATTTGAAATGTCTTTACTTGGCGAACTGAATTTCTTCCTTGGATTACAAATAATACAGTCCAAAAGAGGAGTCTTTATCCATTAGTCTAAATATTTTAAGGATATGCTTAAGAGATTCCAGTTAGAGGATTGCAAACCTGTTAGTACACCTATGACAGTTGGATGCAAACTAAGCAAGGATGATGAGTCCAAATTTATAGATCCAAAACACTACAGATCAATGATTGGTAGTGTTCTCTATGTAACAGCTTCTAGACCTGATGTCAAGCAAGTTTTTGGGATGGTGGCTAGATTCCAAGAAGAACCAAAGGAGAGCCATGTTCAAGCTGTAAAAATAATCTTTAGGTATTTGAAAGGAACCATAGATCTTGATTTTTGTTACCCTGTCAAGGATTCATTCACTTTAAAAGCCTATTCAGATGTTGATTGGGAAGGAAGTGTAGATGATAGAAAAATTACAAGTGGAGGAGCATTCTTTTTGGGAGAATCATTAGTAGCTTGGATAAGTAAGAAATAGTTCTCAATTTCTCTATCTAGCACTGAAGCTGAGTATATTGTAGCAACAGAATGTAGCACACAAGTAGAATGGATGAAACAAACTCTACAAGACATCAAAATAGTATTTGAAGAACCCACTACTATCCATTGTGATAATACAAGCATGATAAGTCTCTCTAAGAACCTTGTCCAGCACTCAAAATTGAAACACATTCCCATAAAGTACCACTATCTAAGAGATTAGGATGAAAACAAAAACATTAAATTGGAATATGTTCCAACACAAGAACATGTGGCAGATAGTTTTACAAAACCCTTAAGAAGAGATGTATTTGAATATCTTAGGCAAAACTTGGGAGTAATCCTTCTTCCTACCTAAATCTCTAAAAAAATAATGCATTAGTTGGCACCTATTCAGGGGGAGATAACAATCAATGTCAGAAGGAGTCATTTAGTTATGACAGGAAAAGTGTGATTGCAGGAGGAGTTACCAATGGCCAAATAAATATTTATACAGACAGATCATCATAGAGGAAACCCTTTTCCATTGATGCCAAAGTGGGAGAGTAACTTCAGAGGACAAAAGCATCACCACAGGGGGAGATTGTGTATAAATTTGGTGTGTTTCCCTCAATGAAAAAGGGGGAGATTGTTGGACATATTTCCATTCATGTGTTGTCATTGATGTCAATAGTCATAGTAAGTAGAGCAGCAAGGTTAATCTCAGGAAGAAAAAGAATCGACGAAAGAACATCACCTTAAATATGAAGAAATTTGTGATTATTGTTGATCACGATAGGATCAACAATGTTCCTATTATAAAAGCTCAGGAGGGTTAGAAAACGCAGATATCAATCTCAGAAGAGATAGGAGGATTTAAAATTAGTAGGTATGGTGTGATGAAATTCAGAAAAAATCAAGAACATTGATGCGCAATCGCCAAATCTACTCTAGGGATAAATTGTGGAGATTGGAAGAAGAATTAAACTACTCGCTAGTTACAATCCTGCAATCCGTTGAAATTGTCACATCTTATAGCTTCAAATATCTACAATTGTGGTTGATTCAAAAAATGACCAGCTTAAGTCAGATTAAATCATAACCATTGGATGCACAATCTCCAAATCTACGGCAGGGATAGATTATGGAGATTGAAAGGAGAATTAAACATCCTGCTTGTTCCAATCCTGCAATTAGTCAGGACCGTCTGATCTTATATCTTCGAAGATCAAAGATTTTGCTTGACTCTCCAATAGTTCACATCTTCCCCTTGCAGAGTTGAGTGACGAGTTAAAATACTCGTAGATTGTGGTTGTGCAATAATTCTTGATCATGGATCTCCTTCAAGAATCTTCACAATCGTTGGATCACTTTTGAGTGGAAGGATAGGATAAGTGAGAAAAATGATTGAGAATTCGATTATGTGAATTCTCGTCAACCGTCGGATCAAACCCGATTCCCGTCAACCATTGGATCATGTTAAAGTGGAAGAATAGGATAAGATATAAGAGAAGCACCATAGATAGATCGAGTCGTTGATCTGAGACCCTAATCAACGAACAAAATTCGCTTCAGGTCTAAAGCTGCGAGGAGGTTATGCTCCAGAAAGTTGACATTTGAAATTCCCAAAATGTGAATTTTCGTCAGCCATTGGATAATTTTTGAGTGGAAGGACATGATAAGATAGCAAAGAGGCATTGCAGAAATATCACATCGTTGATCTAAGATCCAGATCGAACGAAGATATTTCACTTCGGGTATAAAGAAGTGAGGATTTTATGCTCCAGAAAGTTTGAGATATGAAATACGCGAAGCCCGGGAATTCAAAATGAATAAGGACCGTCAGATTTGGAGGACACACGAGGACTGTTGGATCAGTACCACGTCAGCATGAACATGTGCCACATGAGGATCCACATAAGAAAGACTACATTAGCAAGGAAACACGGTGCAATTAGACAATGACAAGTGTCAAGTTGATTTGACATCTCAGGTACATGCAAATCAAAAATCTAAGTGACACGTTGCAGCTACTAGGATCATGACATGTCATCAAGTGACGTAAGTAAGTGACAACACTCTGGAGGAAAGAAAGGGTTTGAGACTCAAAATATCTGAAGTCCAATGGTGGCCATATATTTTCAATGCTTGATTAAGTCCTGGTCGTCAGATTAAGCCTTGTAAAGAATCAAATCTGACGATTGATCTAACTCCGCGAAATAAACGTCAACCATCCGATCTGTTCAAAAAATATGATTCAAAAGTTTTGAAATGTTGAAAACCCGAAGTTTCGAAGTGCGAAGTTTCATCAGTCGTCCATCACATCAGAAAAATGAATCATGACCATTGATTTGATGAGCGCTCAAGCACTCGCTTGGACCAAAGTTTGGTCACCATCGATGGTCATATGCTATAATATTTTTAAAAGGAAAATTATAATATGCCACTATAGTTGGTAAGCCCGAGGCGTTGTAATGCTTGGTCACATGATAATGGTTTGAAGGAAGCGCCTCCATAGAATTTGTTCTCTATGAAATTAGCAAAGATTCAATCGAGTTTAAAGGATGAAATTGATCCATATCTGTGATGAGTTTATGAAAATCCTTCACGATAAAAATGTTAAAACAATGATTATGGATAATTTAAATGAAGAGGTGTGATTCTCCAAATAAAGGGACATGTGTATAACACTCATGTCGGTTTGAAGAGTATATAAACAAGAAAGAGAAGTGAGAAGAAAGTGTCTCTATATTCCAGATAAGAAGATCAAAATCCGAAGCAGATTCCAGGAAGAAAAGCATAAGATACTTATGTATTAAGGGTGGTTGGGTGGTGCAAGGGCAGGTTGGTGCTTGCAAAAGGAGTTGGTGATTCCTTTTCAATTCTAGTTGACTAAATAGGCGGGCATATCCTCCTACCAGTTGGTGCTGGTGAACCAGGGTGTGGGTGCATCCTGATTAGTTGGTGTTGATCGAAAAGGAAGTACATCTTCCTTCTATGCAACATGTAAAACAAATTTTGTAGTTAATAGAAAAGAGTTTGTGTTTTTCCCAATTGGGTTCCATGATAAAATAATGTGTTAAAATTTTTTGTGCATTAATAAATGAAAAATTTATATAATTGTTGTCACTGATTTAGCCCCCCCTCTTAGTGACAGGATATGATCCTTCAATTGGGACCCTGACTGGGCGATATCCCCAATGTTGAATATGGTCATATTTGGCCATGAACATGTCCATGGTCACTTAGGATGCCTCATTTCAATACCATAGTACCCCAAATCCATTTTGGACTTTCTACTTATAAAACCAATTTGGTTCAATCATCATTAACCCCGCCTAATCTCTTGGAGAAAAGAATATAATGAGCTTCCTTGGAGTGTCCCAACTATGAATTTGTGACACACATAATAAATATTTATTTTTATCCTTTAAATCCATAGTATTTTCTTACAAAACCTATAAAACGTAATCAATAAACATAATACGATGGTTTTGTATAATTGGATCCCTCCAACATCTAAACTAATGTTCAACTATGCTTTTAGGACATTCATTTGTCTATTTATAAGATTCAAATCATGTTTGTAAAGTCACTTGAACTCTCTTATATTTTATCTTTGAAAAAACTTTAATTTAAAAGTACACACATGACTTAGAGGTCAATCTCCTTACACCTCTCTCATTCCCTAGGATTACTTACACATGGCATATCTAGCACCTATAGGTATCTCTTGTGTCTATATTGGATCCAAACTTATAGGTTTGATTGATCATCCTAGTGCATCTCCATTAACTTAGTTCCACCCACACCTTAGACATGTCAACCCTACAATCTCAATGGAGGTTACATCATGGTTAGGACAAGGGTGGTATCATCCCTCCTAAGGGGACCGAGATCTCTCTACTTTTCATTTTCAATGACTTATCTTTGTAGTAGTATATCTAGTATTTGATTTAGGCCAAGGGTGGTATAATCCCTCCTAATGGAACAGAGGTCTCTCTACTCTTCATTTTCAATGGCTTGTCTTTATAGTGGTATATCTAGCATTTGATTGATTATATATATATATATATATATATATATATTCAAGTCTTTTCTTATAGGAAATTAGAGCTACATGTGTAGAATCTTCCAGGATATGGATCACCTTTGGAAACCTATAACAACTCTCATATTCAACCCTAAGGGATACATCAACTACAACAATGATTTCTACACGAGTTATTCCCATTCTTTCCTTTTTATTTCTAGTTTTAGGGTTTATATCTCATTGAAGGAATTGCCAATTAATTAACCCTAGTCCCTATAGTATTGTGGGAATAAAATACTTGTTATAAGAGGTTGACTAGTCAAACCCCCTTTAAACTTGTATATGGTCATGAAGCTATAATTCCCTTACACTTATGGGAAAATGAAAATTGGGTGACATTTGATCTAAACTATGACCTTAACTTAAATACCAAAGAATGATTCTATCAATGCAATAAACTAGAAGAAGTAAAACTCTTGGCCCTCCATCATCAAGATGTTCAGAAAAAATAACAAAAATCTTGGCATGATCAACACTTAAGGGAAAAACATATAAAATAAATATATTTGGTACTAATGTATGATAGTAAGATAAAAGGTAAACCTCAAAAACTTGAAAATCTCTGGTTATGCCAATATGTTGTCGAAGATATCCGACCAACTAGAGCAGTCCAACTAAGAACCTTGCAAGGGAACCCATTTCAAAAAGTGGTTAATGGGGCCCAATTAAAAAAATGAAACACATCAAAGTCATGATACCTATTGGTGAAAACCTATTTTTGGGTGCCAACAAGTTTTAACTAGGATGAAAACCATTTTTGGTGGCCTAGGTCGAGTTGAAAAAATAATAATAAAGAAAATAAAATAAAATAAATAAAGAAAATAACAGAAGTAATAAAAAATTTGGTTATGAAGAGTTAGGTACAAAAATATCAAAAGGAAGGGAACTACTTAACAAACCATTATCGACCCTGAATCGTCAAGAAGCACATATTTTGGTCCAATGCATCAAAGATGAAGAGACAACAAAGTCCCTATTCATCACGGAGAATATACAGAGAACAGAAACAAAAGTCTAAAGAAACTTCAACCCCAAAACAAGACCTTCAACAACTTCTGAATACACGAGCAAGAGAATCAAGGGAGTGGGAAATAGCTAAGTCAAGCGAGTGTGAAATTCCCAAATCAAGTGAGTGTGTATTCCTTAAATCAAATGAGCAGGAAATATCTAATTCAAGTGAGAATGAAATGTATAAATCAAGTGAGTGTGATCACCATCAATCCAATTGACATAAAACACATGATTACAGAAAAAAACAAACATAAGTAATGTTGAAAAATAGAAATAATTCGACCTCATAGTTCAACAAAAGATCTCAGATCAATTGGAAGGACTGACTCAACCAGATCACACAAATTGA
Organism: Picea glauca; assembly: GCA_000966675.3. NCBI lineage: Eukaryota > Viridiplantae > Streptophyta > Pinopsida > Pinales > Pinaceae > Picea > Picea glauca. Next base: position 36,563 of record JZKD02S0730964.1, on the reverse strand, counting down.
TTAGAAAACAAAATTCGACCAAATTGAAAGAGCTCATCAAGAAAAAGAAAATGACCTAGTTGGAAGCATCAACCAACATAAAATATCTGATGCAATTAAAGCCTGAAGGGACGTGGTCAGCTGTCATTTCATCATCAACACATCCATCCTCTCACATGGACAATAAATTACACCATTCATAAATAATGACACACGCGAACCCCAAATATCGATGCTCGAATTTAATTCACCCTTCACCTCCCTGCCTATAAATATTGAGGACACATATGACATCGCCACTTTTATTTTCACCCCAGAGCATTCGAGTGCACAAAACCATGAACTTTAAATCAATCATTCAACCCCGATACTTCCAAAATCAGCACCCCCACTTAACCAGGATCAATCTACAAACATGATAAGAATGAGAGGAAAGGCTTAAGACACATCAGTGGAGCCAAGAACCAAACAAAATTTTGACAAAGCTATAGAAACCGAGCTTGAAGTTCGAATTCAAAATATTCGACATGATCGCATGGAATAAATATATAGGAACAAAAACTGGTATAACTTTATAGTATGGGGCATGGAGGTCGGAATTTGGAAAGAAGAGACATAATTTTTGGGAAAAGATGGCATTCAATATTACTTAAGAGCCCCATAGATAGTATATCTCAAGGGTTTGAAAGAAGAAGCAATGAAATTTACAATCAATCGGTACCATGGTGGGCATATTTGTCTTGAAAACCCAATTGGAATCATAGGGGGCTCAATACATCAAATAATAGGGTTTCCACACAGGGGGGTTCCAATGCCAAAAAACCCTAATTTTTTCGATTGGATATAATATCTCATGGGGGGGAATTCTACAAAGAATTCCAAAGGCATTCTCATCAAAAAAAATTATTGAACTACATGCCAATTGGACCTTCATATTGTATCAATGTGCTTCACCACTGCAGTTTGGGAATCAAATGTGAAGTTAACAATGTTGGAACGTATTCGTCAGATCATGCAAAAAGGGGAAATGTTCAACTGGGTAGAACATCTTGAAAGCATCATAAAGAGTAATTGTAGGGAGTTCCAAGAGTATGGTCATGCAATAATATTTACTTCCCTATTGATTTGTATTTTTATGATCTAGTTCTGTCTAGTCAAGGAAGCAACATTTATAGAGAAGAACATACCCTCCATGGAAAATTATAGGATTTTCACACCTAGAGCGACAAGATTGTCAAAATGTCTTCCAACCAATGTAATGTTAAAACATGGTTCATCAATCTCAAAAATATGTCTTATGGGTGGAGGGTTGAGAAGGTAGTCCATCAAGCACTACCAATACCCTGCCACATTCAATTGAGAATCAATGCCACCAAGTCTTGGTGTGAATTCGATTTGGCACAGGTGCCCAAGGATTTGGACTACCAGCCAACACGACTGCAAATATTTGAAGAACTAGAAAGACAAATTGGCCAAAAAAATAAAATACCACTAGAAGTGTTACAAACAAACTCAACCCTTATAACACCACTCATTGACACTTAGAAAGAGGAAGAAAAAGAAGTAGAAATATACACTATACATTTTGTGAAAGATTTTGAAATTCAAAAAGAAACCCCTACAAAAAACACTCCAAAAAAAAGAAAACAATTGGAAAGAGGGGGAAATGGAAAGAAATTAGTCTTATCGGATGTAGTACCATAATAAATTGAAATCAACTGGCATGAAGTATTAGATTCAAAAAAACCAATGAACTTTAATTATCCCCTCATAAAAGAATGACTCATTAGTATTACCAATAAAATAGTGAAGTAGGTGAAGCAGAAGGAAAAAGAGTCTTGACGGGAGGTGGATACAACTAGAAAATAATGCAGCCAAGTGTGGGGCCATCATTCAAAGATGCCATATATAAAATCAAGAAAATATGTGTTGAATCAGTGAAATACAAGGATGCATTCAACAAAGATGTCGAAACAAGAAGAAAAAATAAATAATAGAATAACAATAGAAGATAATCATGATTCAAACCAACATTGTTGCAAGACGTTGACCGAAATCGGCTCGACCTTCCCCAAGTAACAAGACCATTCCAAACAGTTAAAGAACATGATAGAGAACAATCAAATTGACAAGAGAGTCAACACCTGTCAACTCTATACTGATTGTTTGTAATGACCCTTAATTATTAAGATGATTAATTTAATAAATAATCCTAAAAATTAGCTAAACTATAATTAATTATTAAATAACCTTAACTAATTATCTGTTATTAATTAATTATTTTTTTACTATGATTAGTTTAAGTATGATTAACTCTTTAATTAAGGGTTAATGATTAATTTGATTATTAATTAATTAATTGATTAATTAAGTATTAAACAAAGGGGGGATAATAAAATGTAATGTTTAAATTGGGTTACGTATCCCATAGGGGTTAATGTAACCAATACGTAAATGGGATAATATATTTAAATGAATGGATAAGGTATTAATAAAGCGATAAGGTATTTGGTGGGGGAGTTAATGCAGGAAGGGCAGTGAAGGAGGCATAAGGGAAGTGGAGAAGGATTTTGAAGGGATTGATTCGAGAGGGGTGGAGAAGGATTTGGGGGGAGAACTCTGAGTCTTGGACCAGGGAGAGATTTGTGTTTGGGATTGACACAGTGATCGGGGTTGCTAGAGGTTTTGGGCTCGGAGGGCCAGGATATCCGTAGATATCCTGGAGCTAGGTCGTTTTCCTAGTTGGCAGGGTGGACAATGGTTTTGGGCAATTTTTTTTTGTGTTGCAACAAGATTGGGTTGAGTAGCAGAGTAGCAGGTAGCAGGAGAGAAACAGCAGCTGGCAACGAAAATAGCATCAGAATCAGGTACCCTGTTGAATTATGCATTTATTTATTATGCTATGAATTCGTTATTATTTGATGAATCTAAATTGTTTAAGTTGTTGGTATGAAGATCGATATTATGTTGAATATATATTGTATTATGCTGTTAAGAAATAATTGCTCGTGAAGATAACAATGTTAGATATATGTTTATGGGCATTACATTTGGTATCAGAGCCTCGGTTCAAATCTGGAACCAAGGGCCTACCCACCTACTTAGAATCAACCCAGAAATAAATCAGAACACCTAGAAAACTGTTGTAAGTTTGAAGGAGGCCCGTTCACCTTCAGGCCTGTAAGAAGCTTAGCTTGCAAAAGTAAAGAGTGATATTATTTTTATATATTCAACAGCAAAAAAATATATATATATGCCTCTAACTGCTTCTCTTCCTTGAGCTGCAGAGTTAGGGAGTGTTATAATAAATTTCCTAAAGAAGAGAGACCACAAAAAAATGATTTC
>JZKD02S0730953.1:0-10614 GCA_000966675.3 Picea glauca | reverse complement strand
AAATACCCCTATCAAAAGTCCAAGGACCTAGTTTTTACAATTTTTGCTAAAAAATAATTAATTAATTAAATAATTAAACCTCCAAACTTAGGGAAATTTAATTAAAAATTAATTAGTTAAAAAAATCTACTCTATACTCGATGGAATTCTGCGAAACTTTTTAAGATGTTTTGTATGGTCATTTACAATGATTCCTAACAATAGTTACCAGAAGATAAGCCCATTGGAACGCCTTTCACCACTTTGGAGGAATTATTGCAAGTGTGAGGGAAAAACTCAAGGGAAATCAATAAGGCTGAAAAGCCCAATTGATAACCGAGGATAAAAACCCTTGGTGAAATGAACTCTCCCAATGAACTGATCCCAAGGCAACTGACCTAACTATGACTCATGCAGACCTATTACATTATTGACCCACGTAGGGGTGTGGAAATTCCAGTTACAAAAATAAGTGTTGGGCCAAAAATGCCCTGTAGAACCAAATAAGTCTTCGACAAATGAGCATCTGATGATGCATCTCTTCATCGCACATGGAGTTGACCACCTAATTGGAGAGGCGGTCAACAGAGAGGTCATCTAACAAATCAGGAGAGTAATGGTTGGGGTACCCAGGAACTCCTCGAACATCAAGAGTAGCAAATTTCTCGTTAAAGTGCCATGGAGCCATTTCCAGCAAATTCAATCAAAGTGGAGTCACTAGGGTGAATAATCAAATGAATGCCAACAAGATACTTGCCTCACCCTACAAGCAACTAAGCTGTAAATTCTATACGGGAATTGGTCTTCTTCCCTTCAATGGAGTCGCCAAGTGAGTTTTCTTAGCTAGTCTTCAAATCCTACTCACCAAATTTCGTTGAAGCCAAACTTCGTATACCCAGGGAATGGAATTTATTCCCCGACAACGCTGCCAAAATGTTCTCTCTCGGATTCTCCCTATAGGAAAATCCCAACTGCTCCAAGGAGAAAACCTAAGGACACAGATAGGCAGGTCACCCACTGTCACGTCAACAACCCTGCCTTTGCACTTCTAGCACACATGTTTTCTGCATTTAACGTTTCAAATCAGATCTACTAATCTAATGCAACACTTGTAAATTCGTCTTGGAGACTTCCATGTTGGATTGCTTGTTTCTTGAAGTTAGTCGATATTAACCTGGGGTGTTTTCTTTCACACATTTTTTTGCTGCTCTAAAAAAATGAACGCACTAGCATACAATGTGGAGCTATACCTCAGATGTATTTGCCAACATTTGCTGGGCCGTGGTTTAAGCATTTCTTTCCAGGATCATCTCTCACAAATTAAATACCCAGCATAATACTTCAGATGACTTTCCGACTTTTCATTTATCACAGAGTGTGAGGGAATTTTTCCTATCATTTTTATTTTATTAGGCTTAAATGTAAAATCTTTTATTGGTATTACTTTGCTGGTGGATTTAACATTTTTATTTTGTCCCAACAATAATTTTTTTTTGAGTGTTACTCTAGTTTATTTTGCAAACCCTAGCCTAGAAGTGCAGAGGCAGGGTTGCTGATGTGACAGTGGGCAACTTGCCTATCCATGTCCTTAGGTTTTTCCCTTGGAGAGGTTGGGACTTTTCCTCTAGGGAGAATCCGAGAGATAACAGTCCCCAACAACAATGCCAAAATGTTACCTCCCAGGTTCTCACAACTTGTGCTTAGGGTAGTTTTGCACTAAGTGAGAACTTGGGAAGTAATAGTGCTTATATTTGGAGTAGATAAATACTGCATATATGGAAAGTAGAGACATCGTCATATATTCATCTGGCTATTGCACAAGACTGAACTAGGCTAGTGAAAGCCATGGCTAGTGCTTTACTAGAAAGGGCACTTACATAACTTCTCAACCTACAATAAAGCATCTTGCCATCTTCCAACACTGTAAAGGCAACGTGCCAACTCAAAATAATCACTTTTTGTTGCAAGCACTCCTTGACATTCCATCTCCTCAACTGCCTTCAAAGCTTCAACAATTTTTCCTTCTTTTCCGAAAGCTAGACGAACTTTGTAAGTTGAGCCATTCGGGGTTTGTTGTGAGCACAACAATGGTTCAAAGCATCTGCTAGAGCTGATCTAAGTGATTTGAGCTCTACTCATCATATGATCTTTCGTAAAAGCATGTTGCCTCACAACCGCAATAATCTCCTTTGGCAAGATAAATCTTGCTTGAATGGTTTCTCCTTTCATAAATCTCTTATCTACATCAAAGTTATCCTGCTCTATTCGTAACACATCAGTAAATGCAGGAGTCTTTAGACATTTCCTCTTAGCTTGTCTCTTCCATGTATCCTCATCTAGAGCTTCACACTAGAGGATATAAAATCCGGGGGAAGAGATCTAGAACCGCCAATTTTAAAACTTGCATTTCCATTGGTGAACAATAATTTGCTACCCTTCACTTCGGGACATTGTAGATTTTTAATGACAAAAATTAGCAAACTGAAATTTCTATGAAACACTTAGTAACCTAGATATAACTGTCTTGCATGAACTTCATAAATGCCTCAAACCCACATTCAAAAATTACCATAAGCAAAAATACACATTGGTAAGAAAAAAATGCAGTGGAATAAACACAATGGACAACAACCCATAAAACTCAGAAATTTAGGCAAATGTCAGGGAAAACCCCAATGTGGGGAAACCCAACGAGAGAGAGAGAGAGATATATTATTTAGCTTTAGGAAAGTACAATACAACAACAACATCACATTTCTAGCCAAGAGAAATACCTCACAGCCACAAAAACAGTCCCAAATTTTTTTGCCTTGGAAAACGTGCCCAAGTCCGTACAACTGTACGACCTCCTCTAAATATGTGCCTCGAAAACCGTGCCCAACAGAGTGTTGTATGCCCTGCACAATACGACCCAACAACAACAAGAAGATCTCCAAAAAATGCCTCGATTTCTATGCCAAAGGCTGTGTCGAAAATTGCACCCCCTCTTCCTGCTTTACGGACTATACGGATCCGTATAGTACGGCCCAAGAAAGAAAATATAACATCACTCACACAGAAAAAATGCCTTGGGATTTGTGCCCTCCTTTTTCTTGGGAAATGTGCCCTCTCAAGCTGCTCACTTTCTTCTCTCAAGCTTACTCATAAAATCTCTCTCGATCACCTCCTCTCGTCTTGTCGATGTGTCTTGCACACTACCCAATGCATTCTTTGATAAATCTGAAAATGACATTTTCCCTCCAAAGTGTCTTTTCACCTTCCCCAACCTTAAATCCAAAGGCCAAGATTAGATCTTGCCTTTTTCAAGGTCAAGGGTTATGATCCATTCCCTCCAAAATGAATCACTTAAAATATTAAAGTGATTTCACTTTATTACATAAGTGCTTTATGAAAGAAAGTCACTTTAAAATTAGAAGGTACACTTTATTAAAATGTCACTTTAATAAAAGAACCACTTTACAACTTTATAAAAACATATTACAAAGTTAAGTGCTTCGTAGTGTAAACATAAGGTAACATCCGCATTCAAGACAAAATATGTGGAGTACCTCCCGAGCTAAAAAGCTAACACTCTCTCTTAGCGAGGGATGTACTTGCTGCCATCTCCATCCTCTGGTCCCATCACACTGTGCTTTGTAGGAGCTCCCTCTAAACCTGGAGCCATCCTCAACACCTGCACATAACTCGAATTAGAAGATCTTCTCTTGGCAGCATCCTGGAACCCTGAGGTCACTTCATCTTGAGGATTGGTTCGATTAACCTGGCTGAGCCTTCTGCCGGTGCTCAGAAGAGACTCATTCTCTTCTCTCGAAATGAAAGACTGAATTCTTGGCGCCACCGCAGTCTCAAGAGCCTTCCCACGCTCCTCATCCGACGCTGAATCATACACCGAAGGTTGTCCTCTCAACATATACAACCTGTCCACCCGGTTACCGATCAACTGCAGCTCTACCGGGTCCACTCTCTGCTTGTAGATAAAGACATGTTTCCTCTTGAACAATACGCAATATCCTACGTCCTCCAAGGCTGAGACTGAGAGCAAGTTAACCCTCAACCCTGGAACAAAGAGAACTCCATCAAGCTCCAAGAGTCCCCCAAACTTGAGTTGGAATCTAACCATCCCAATTCCACGTACAACTCTCGCCATACCACCTTCATTTACCACCTGTCGGCCATGACCAATCTTTGTGAAATATAGGAATACTTGCCAGATTCCTGTCATGTGGCTAGAGGCTCCATTATCCACAATCCATCTGATACCACCTCCAAATCCTCTGTTGCCAACATTGGAATCTAGGGTAACCAAAGAAAATTCCCTATTGTACTTTGAAGCAAAGTCCTCCATGGCTGCTGTAGCAACTGTCTTAGGTCCCTCAAATTTCGTCTTCTTCTTCCTCTCAGGACAACAAGAGGCAAGGTGCCCCAACTGGTTAAAACAATAGCATCTGACTTTGCTCAAGTCCCTTCGGGAACTTCCTTTCTTCTTGCTCTTTGCAGTAAGAGCAACATTCTCATCAACTCCATCTGTCTTCTGTTCACTGCTCTGAGATCTTTCCGTGATCTCCTCCTGAGTGAAATCATTGTAGAAATATTTGAGGTCCTATGAGGCTGCCATATAAGGTCTGTTGTTGACCTTAGTATGGCTCTAAGTTTCAACTGTATGGCTGTCTTCTTTTGCTGTTTTAGGACAACAAACTGTTATCCCACTTTCTGCTCATTGTTTTACAGGTTAGGTGCTCTTTTAAGGTGCCCTTGCAAGTGTTTTCTTATCTCAATGTTAGCACATGCAATATAACTTAAAACACATAACACTACCTCTAGATCTTGANGTGAGTTTTCTTAGCTAGTCTTCAAATCCTACTCACCAAATTTCGTTGAAGCCAAACTTCGTATACCCAGGGAATGGAATTTATTCCCCGACAACGCTGCCAAAATGTTCTCTCTCGGATTCTCCCTATAGGAAAATCCCAACTGCTCCAAGGAGAAAACCTAAGGACACAGATAGGCAGGTCACCCACTGTCACGTCAACAACCCTGCCTTTGCACTTCTAGCACACATGTTTTCTGCATTTAACGTTTCAAATCAGATCTACTAATCTAATGCAACACTTGTAAATTCGTCTTGGAGACTTCCATGTTGGATTGCTTGTTTCTTGAAGTTAGTCGATATTAACCTGGGGTGTTTTCTTTCACACATTTTTTTGCTGCTCTAAAAAAATGAACGCACTAGCATACAATGTGGAGCTATACCTCAGATGTATTTGCCAACATTTGCTGGGCCGTGGTTTAAGCATTTCTTTCCAGGATCATCTCTCACAAATTAAATACCCAGCATAATACTTCAGATGACTTTCCGACTTTTCATTTATCACAGAGTGTGAGGGAATTTTTCCTATCATTTTTATTTTATTAGGCTTAAATGTAAAATCTTTTATTGGTATTACTTTGCTGGTGGATTTAACATTTTTATTTTGTCCCAACAATAATTTTTTTTTGAGTGTTACTCTAGTTTATTTTGCAAACCCTAGCCTAGAAGTGCAGAGGCAGGGTTGCTGATGTGACAGTGGGCAACTTGCCTATCCATGTCCTTAGGTTTTTCCCTTGGAGAGGTTGGGACTTTTCCTCTAGGGAGAATCCGAGAGATAACAGTCCCCAACAACAATGCCAAAATGTTACCTCCCAGGTTCTCACAACTTGTGCTTAGGGTAGTTTTGCACTAAGTGAGAACTTGGGAAGTAATAGTGCTTATATTTGGAGTAGATAAATACTGCATATATGGAAAGTAGAGACATCGTCATATATTCATCTGGCTATTGCACAAGACTGAACTAGGCTAGTGAAAGCCATGGCTAGTGCTTTACTAGAAAGGGCACTTACATAACTTCTCAACCTACAATAAAGCATCTTGCCATCTTCCAACACTGTAAAGGCAACGTGCCAACTCAAAATAATCACTTTTTGTTGCAAGCACTCCTTGACATTCCATCTCCTCAACTGCCTTCAAAGCTTCAACAATTTTTCCTTCTTTTCCGAAAGCTAGACGAACTTTGTAAGTTGAGCCATTCGGGGTTTGTTGTGAGCACAACAATGGTTCAAAGCATCTGCTAGAGCTGATCTAAGTGATTTGAGCTCTACTCATCATATGATCTTTCGTAAAAGCATGTTGCCTCACAACCGCAATAATCTCCTTTGGCAAGATAAATCTTGCTTGAATGGTTTCTCCTTTCATAAATCTCTTATCTACATCAAAGTTATCCTGCTCTATTCGTAACACATCAGTAAATGCAGGAGTCTTTAGACATTTCCTCTTAGCTTGTCTCTTCCATGTATCCTCATCTAGAGCTTCACACTAGAGGATATAAAATCCGGGGGAAGAGATCTAGAACCGCCAATTTTAAAACTTGCATTTCCATTGGTGAACAATAATTTGCTACCCTTCACTTCGGGACATTGTAGATTTTTAATGACAAAAATTAGCAAACTGAAATTTCTATGAAACACTTAGTAACCTAGATATAACTGTCTTGCATGAACTTCATAAATGCCTCAAACCCACATTCAAAAATTACCATAAGCAAAAATACACATTGGTAAGAAAAAAATGCAGTGGAATAAACACAATGGACAACAACCCATAAAACTCAGAAATTTAGGCAAATGTCAGGGAAAACCCCAATGTGGGGAAACCCAACGAGAGAGAGAGAGAGATATATTATTTAGCTTTAGGAAAGTACAATACAACAACAACATCACATTTCTAGCCAAGAGAAATACCTCACAGCCACAAAAACAGTCCCAAATTTTTTTGCCTTGGAAAACGTGCCCAAGTCCGTACAACTGTACGACCTCCTCTAAATATGTGCCTCGAAAACCGTGCCCAACAGAGTGTTGTATGCCCTGCACAATACGACCCAACAACAACAAGAAGATCTCCAAAAAATGCCTCGATTTCTATGCCAAAGGCTGTGTCGAAAATTGCACCCCCTCTTCCTGCTTTACGGACTATACGGATCCGTATAGTACGGCCCAAGAAAGAAAATATAACATCACTCACACAGAAAAAATGCCTTGGGATTTGTGCCCTCCTTTTTCTTGGGAAATGTGCCCTCTCAAGCTGCTCACTTTCTTCTCTCAAGCTTACTCATAAAATCTCTCTCGATCACCTCCTCTCGTCTTGTCGATGTGTCTTGCACACTACCCAATGCATTCTTTGATAAATCTGAAAATGACATTTTCCCTCCAAAGTGTCTTTTCACCTTCCCCAACCTTAAATCCAAAGGCCAAGATTAGATCTTGCCTTTTTCAAGGTCAAGGGTTATGATCCATTCCCTCCAAAATGAATCACTTAAAATATTAAAGTGATTTCACTTTATTACATAAGTGCTTTATGAAAGAAAGTCACTTTAAAATTAGAAGGTACACTTTATTAAAATGTCACTTTAATAAAAGAACCACTTTACAACTTTATAAAAACATATTACAAAGTTAAGTGCTTCGTAGTGTAAACATAAGGTAACATCCGCATTCAAGACAAAATATGTGGAGTACCTCCCGAGCTAAAAAGCTAACACTCTCTCTTAGCGAGGGATGTACTTGCTGCCATCTCCATCCTCTGGTCCCATCACACTGTGCTTTGTAGGAGCTCCCTCTAAACCTGGAGCCATCCTCAACACCTGCACATAACTCGAATTAGAAGATCTTCTCTTGGCAGCATCCTGGAACCCTGAGGTCACTTCATCTTGAGGATTGGTTCGATTAACCTGGCTGAGCCTTCTGCCGGTGCTCAGAAGAGACTCATTCTCTTCTCTCGAAATGAAAGACTGAATTCTTGGCGCCACCGCAGTCTCAAGAGCCTTCCCACGCTCCTCATCCGACGCTGAATCATACACCGAAGGTTGTCCTCTCAACATATACAACCTGTCCACCCGGTTACCGATCAACTGCAGCTCTACCGGGTCCACTCTCTGCTTGTAGATAAAGACATGTTTCCTCTTGAACAATACGCAATATCCTACATCCTCCAAGGCTGAGACTGAGAGCAAGTTAACCCTCAACCCTGGAACAAAGAGAACTCCATCAAGCTCCAAGAGTCCCCCAAACTTGAGTTGGAATCTAACCTTCCCAACTCCACGTACAACTCTTGCCATACCACCTTCATTTACCACCTGTCGGCCATGACCAATCTTTGTGAAATCTAGGAATACTTGCCAGATTCTTGTCATGTGGCTAGAGGCTCCATTATCCACAATCCATCTGATATCACCTCCAAATCCTTCGTTGCCGACATTGGAAACTAGGGTAACCAAAGAAAATTCCTTGTTGTACTTTGAAGCAAAGTCCTCCATGGCTGCTGTAGCAGTTGTCTTAGGTCCCTCAAATTTCGTCTTCTTCTTCCTCTCAGGACAACGAGAGGCAAGGTGCCCCAACTGGTTAAAACAATAGCATCTGACTTTGCTCAAGTCCCTTCCGGAACTTCCTTTCTTCTTGCTCTTTGCAGTAAGAGCAACATTCTCATCAACTCCATCTGTCTTCTGTTCACTGCTCTGAGATCTTTCTGTGATCTCCTCCTGAGTGAAATCATTGTAGAAATATCCGAGGTCCTAAGAGGCTGCCATCTAAGGTCTGTTCTTGACCTTAGTATGGCTCTAAGTTTCAACTGTATGGCTGTCTTCTTTTACTGTTTTAGGACAACAAACTGTTATCCCACTTTCTGCTCATTGTTTTACAGGTTAGGTGCTCTTTTAAGGTGCCTTTGCAAGTGTTTTCTTATCTCAATGTTAGCACATGTAATATAACTTAAAACACATAACACTACCTCTAGATCTTGAACTTTAAAATGCTGATCTACACTTCTAAACATGCATAAAATTGACATAGGTATTTTTGGTCAACATGACCCTGGGTAAAACCCCCCCGGGGAAAACCAGTTTGGGATATATGTCTATATAATGATGATCAAAGCAAGAGATACAATAAGTAATGAAATACAATGGAACTTGTATACATAGCAAGCTCCTCACGAGTCTTGCCACAAGAACTAGAAAGAGAAGTGCCCAAACTGTGGTGCGCCCTCTTGCTTCGTTGCCCTCTACACTGAACTGAAGTGCCCTAGCTCATCAGTAACCCAATGAAGAAATCCCTCCACAGGAATGTCCTCTCCTGTGCTACCTCTCCACTAAAACTGTTAGAGCTCGAATCCTCCAAGCAGATCTGCTACTAGGTAGCTGCTAGTCCTCTCAACATGTGCACCCTCCTCCAAGCAAAAATGATCACCATAAATAAACAGACTAAAGCTGGATATATCTCACCATGAAAGCATGTGCCGTCCCTCTAGCCTCCTCATGCACCAGACCTCATCTGAATCTGACAAGTCCTCCTCTCCTAGTGAGCAACTAAAGGATCCAAGTGCGCCCTTGTCTCTCAGATGTGCCCCTCCTCCATGAAAATGCTCCTGACCAAGAAGAGAATGCTAAGACTCCATGGAAATACTCTTCATGCAAGCTCCAAGCCAACACAAGCTCCTCCTCAATCTCTCAAGGGTTTTGCTCAAACCCTCATGAAGTGCGCCCTCCTTCTCCTCAAGATTTGCGCCCCTCTTCTCTTCTCCAAAACTCTCAAGTGAAGANTAGATATTGAACTTTAAAATGCTGATCTACACTTCTAAACATGCATAAAATTGACACAGGTATTTTTGGTCAACATGACCCTGGATAAAACCCCCCCGGGGAAAACCAGTTTGGGTTATATGTCTATATAATGATGATCAAAGGAAGAGATACAACAAGTAATGAAATACAATGGAACTTGTATACATAGCAAGCTCCTCACGAGTCTTGCCACAAGAACCATAAAGAGAAGTGCCCAAACTGTGGTGCGCCCTCTTCCTTTGTTGCCCTCTGCATTGAACTGAAGCGCCCTAGCTCATCAATAACCTAGTGAAGAAATCCCTCCACAGGAATGTCCTCTCCTGTGTTGCCTCTCCACTGAAACTGTCAGAACTCGAATACTTCAAGCAGATCTGCTACCAGGTAGCTGCCAGTCCTCTCAACATGTGCGCCCTCCTCCAAGCATAAATGATCACCATAAATAAACAGAGACTAAATCTGGATATCTTTCACCATGAAAGCATGCGCCCTCCCTCTAGCCTCCTCATGCATCATACCTCATCTCAATCTGAGAAGTCCTCCTCTCTCAGTGAGCAACTGAAGGATCCAAGTGCGCCCTCCTCTCTCAGATTTGCCCCTCCATGATAATGCTCCCGACCAAGAAGAGAATGCTAAGACTCCATGGAAATACTCTTCATGCAAGCTCCAAGCCAACACAAGCTTCTCCTCAAGCTCTCAAGGGTTTTGCTCCAACCCTCATGAAGTGCGCCCTCCTTCTCATCAAGATTTGTGCCCCTCTTCTCTTCTCCAAAACTCTCAAGTGAAGAATGAGTTTCAAAAATATCTTTACCCTCTCTTTAGCCTCCTCATGCCAACCCTAAAAGATCAATGGCCTAGATTAGATCTAGCCAAGTGTAATCAATGGGTGAGATCAACTCCAATAATTTCACTAAGGAAACCCACTTTCCTTAGTTGCTTTATGTCTATTAATTCACCCACATTGTGAATTAATTGTCACTTTATGACTTAA
>JZKD02S0730931.1:0-14994 GCA_000966675.3 Picea glauca | reverse complement strand
TATATATATATATATATATATATATATAACAATAAACCCAAAAGGGGAGGCCCGTGGGCTCGACCCCGAGACCTCCCCCTATCCGACGCCTTACAATAGAATTCGCCAACCATTGGGCCAACGAACTCTGTTGGTTAGTCAGCCCAATGTTTCACTTAAATGTTGAGTCTGCCCACAGATGGAAGGAGGGCACTCAACGGTACGATCAAGCACGATTTTCAAGATGCAGTACATAGAATTAATTGCAGGGAGCATACATAGAAACTGAGACGAGATTTCTCAAGGACCTGGGAGTGCCAGAGTCGAATTGAGGCGTGGAGAAATTCATTTTTGGGTAATTCGACACCACAAATTCAATGGTGTTGTTTGTTTTCTGATATGAGCAAAGCTTCTACAACTTTATTCCATAATGAGGTATACTTATGTATTTTGCCAAATTCTTTTGCTGAGTTAGTAAAAAGGCTTACCCATTTGAGAGCATGACCCGGAGACATAGTCCACCAGGGTTGAACTCCGTTATCAAGTTTTTGTGTTCAAATTTGATGCTTATGTCTCTTCATTATTGAGCTTTTCCTTCTGTATGGTGCACTTTAATTTATGCCCATTTAATACAATTCTTTATAAGTCACTTCGATGAAAATATCCCAGATCATGTTGGTATCAGAGCAATGATCTTTGACTTGAATTGTTAAGTGTCAATTCTTACTAGGGCCAAGCATTAGAAGGGTGAAGGAAGTATTAAGAATTTCAATCCTTAAGTTGGTCGTGCATCCCGAAGGAAGAAAATGGCAGAAGAGGACAAGCATTATGAACAAGAGAAAAACTTCCATATGGTCTTTTATCGCATGTCAAAAGTGGTCGAGTGAATGTATGGAGACTACGAGAAGAGGATGAGGAAGAAAGGGAAGAAAAAGGAACCAGAAGCTGATGATAATGCTTCAGTAAATCAAGGGGCTGGAGAAGACCCTCCTGAGCCTCCATCTTCACCATCAAGTTATAGCTCTTCTTCCTCTGAGCATTATCATCATTCTCATCATTCTAGCCATAAAGCTTCTTTTAAGAAACCATTATTAAAGCTTGATGTAAAATTTTCTTTACCTATGTTTAATGGAGATACTAATCCTGAAAAGCTAGATAATTGGATCTGACAGGTTGAAGTATATTGTCGTGTTCAACAAATTGATGAAGAGGATGTTAAAGTGCAATCGACTTGTCTTTGGTTGGAAGGCACCGCTTTCATATGATGGGAGAGCAAACTTCAAGACATAAGTAAGTGTGGTAATCTTCTTTCCTCATGGTCGGAATTTAAATCAACGATAAGGAAACAATTTTACCCATTGGGTTATTTACATAAAGCAGTTATGGAATGGAAAACTTTAAGACAAAGTAAAGCTTAAATTGTACAAAGTTTGACGGAAGAATTTAGGAAGAAAGTTCTTGCATTGAACATTCCTTTGGATTCTTATGAAACTTTAGTGAAGTATATTGGCGCACTTCACAGTTATATTCATCATACTTTGCTATTGATTAACCCCACCAGTCTTCATGAAGTTTGTATGAAAGCCACTCACCTTGAGAACATGGGAAAACATGTTCAAGAAGATCCCACAAAGAAACCTTCCAATCTCCCACATAAGTCGTTTAAGAAGTTTAAAGAGAAGGAAAAAAATATCGTCACTGTAAAGAGAGAAGAAGGAAAACCATCTTACACTCATTGAAAGAAAAGTAGTCGCGATGATGAACATTTTTGGAAACTACATCCAGAGAAGAGACCGAATCAGTTCGGTGGAAAGGGGAAGACAAAGATCCTTGCTACAGTGCAAAAAGATCTTGGTTCTGATTCAGGAGACGAAGGAAAGATCACAACGGTTGGAGTACAAGATAAAGATTCCCTTCATGCTAGTTCAAATTCCAATAAAGAGTCTCATGATGATGAAAGAAAGGGGGATGAATTATTTCATATAAGAGTTGTATCTAAAAACACTAAGATAGATACATTATTTGATCTGGATTCCCAAGTAAATTTGATATCTGAAGCACTTGTCAAAAAGATGGGTCTTGAAACCAAACCACGTCCAAAGCCTTATCCTCTTGGTTGGGTATGTTATAAAGCAAAACTTAATGTCACCAAGCAATGTAGGGTCAGATTTGTTATTGCTTCAAAGTTTATTGATGAAGTGGATTTGGATGTTGTATCACTTGATATATGTGGGATAGTGTTGGGGAGTCCTTATCTTTATGATAGAAAAGCAGTATTATTTCGTCATGAGAACAAATATCACCTTACTAAGGGGGGAGTGGAATATATTGTTAGAGCCCAGAACATGAGGGTAAACACAACACTTGTTAGTGCAGGACAAATGAAGAGACTCATAGACACTAATATGAGATATGTACTCATGGTCGTAAGGGAGAAAGATGTTGGAACATCCGACGCTTTCCAAAGATGTGATCCTCCTCGTAAGAAAAAATTAATTGATATTGTTTCTAAGTATGATGATATTTTATAGGAACCAGATGGATTTCAACACGAAATACATCTTCAACAAGATTCTCCTCTTCCTAATGTGGGCATGTACATGATGTCAGTCGTAGAGATAACATAGATCAAGAAGAAGGTACAAGGCTTATGGATCAAGGGGTCATCAGGCCCAGCTCATCTCCTTGTGGTTCTCTGATCATGATGGTGCCAAAGAAATATGACACATGCTGAATGTGTGTCGATTATCGGGCCTTAAATAAAATCACAGTGAAAAATTGATACACTCTTCCTTGTATAGATGATTTACTTGATTAGTTAAAGAATGTTTTTTATTTCACTAAGTTGTATTTGCGCAGTGGATACCATCGGATCAGGGTTGCAGAACAGGATACATGGAAGACTACCTTTAAAACCAAACATGGATTGTTTGAGTGGTTAGTTATGTCATTTGGGCTTTGTAATGCTCCACCGACTTCCATGCGTGTCATGAATGATGTATTCAAGCCATTTCTAGCTAATTTTGTGATTGTATGTGTAGACAACATTATTATATTTAGCGGGACTTGGGGTGAACATGTAAGGCATGTAAAGTAAGTATTGGATACTTTGCAAAGGGAAAATTTATATGTAAAATTGTCCAAATGTGAATTTGGTAAGAATGCACTTGTGTACTTAGGTCATATTGTAGGAGGCGGACAATTGAAAATTGATCCTTCCAAGATTGATGTAATTGTAAATTGGATTGAGCCCAAAAGTGTAACCGAAGTACGGAGTTTCATACGTGTAATCTAGTATTTGAGGAGATTCATTTCAAACTTCTCCTTTATAACAACTCCTTTGCATGCCTTGACCAGTGTGAAAAACACTTTTCAGTGGGGAGGAAAGCAACAAAAATCTTTCGACACTTTGAAAGAAAATATTAGTACTGCACCAGTATTAGCATTGTCAAATCTTCAACAACCCTTCGAGATCGAGACAAATGCCAATGAATACGCCATGGGTGCAGTATTGATGCAATATCATAAGCCTATCTGTTACCACTCTGAAACTTTTAACCAAGCTGTTGTTAACTATCCTACATATGATAAAGAGTTGTATGCATTAATTCAAAGCGTAAAGAAATGGAAGCACTACTTGTTAGGGAAGGAAACAATCATACATAAAGTTCATCAACCCTTACAGTATCTCCAAGCACAAACCAAACTGCAAGAATCTCAACATTACAGATGGATGTGTTTCCTACAACAATTCCATTTGGTAATCAAGTACAAAAAGGGTACAAGTAACAAGGTAGCTGATATGCTTTCTAGACCTCCTATTGTTTCTTCTATTATTTTGAAGAATGCTTCTTTATCTCATGATAGCTATGTGGAACAATATGCCATCGATGAAGATTTTAAAGAAGTATATGAGAATCTAACCCATGGTTCATAGGTAGAGAACTATTGTATGTAGGGAAAACTACTCGACCATCTTGAAAAACTATGTATTCCTACAATTGAATGAGTCCATGTAATACGAGAAGCTCACACTTCTCTTGTGTCTGGGAATTTTGGGGTAGGAAAAACTATGGATCATCTGTAGAGATTTTGTTACTGGACTCAAATGAAAGTAATTTTAGCTAAATATGTAAAGGGGTGTGTGATGTGTTCTACTTGTAAGCCCACTAATAGAAAACTGGGGCTATACTCACCACTGCTTGTTCCATCCCTTCCATGGGAAAGTATCTCCATGGATTTTGTAGGGGGTTTACCGATGTCGAAAAGGGGCCATGACTATTTGTATGTTGTAGTGGATAGGTTCAACAAGATGTGTTAATGCCATGTAAAAAGTAGATCACTACTGAGCAGACTGCTAATCTGTTCTTTCAGTATGTTTGGGTTCACTTTGGATTTCCCACATCCATTATCTCGGATCGAGATACTCGATTCCTTGGCGATTTTTCGACAGCTTGTGGAGAATGATGGACACCAAGTTGGAGAGGAGCACTGCTTTCCATCCACAGATCGACGGACAGACAAACAAAGGTTGTTAACTAAACAATGGTACTTTTGCTTCGAGGCTACTGCAGCAAGCATCCCAAGTTATGGGATGAACAAATACCCTATGTACAACATGCTTACAACTGAGCCTTACATTCATCCACTCAGTGTTCACCTTTTGAGACATGTTTTGGATATTTTCCTAAAGTTCCTTTGGATTTGATGTATGAGAGAGATGTTGATTCAAATGAAGAAAGAAATGAAGACAAAGTCTGCAAGTTCATCCAGAGGATCCAACAGGTACACCAAGCAGTCAGGGAATAATTGGAGAAAATCCAGGCACAGTAAAAAGCTCGACATGACAAACACAAGGTTGATCATCAGTTCCAGGTTGGAGACCAGGTATGGATTCACATCAACAAGGAAAGATTGAAGGGTGAAGGCAAGAAACTCAATCCCATCCGTTATGGACCCTTCACTATTTTGGAGAAAAGTGGTACCAATGCTTTTCGTTTAGATCTTCCACCTTATATGTAGATCTAATCAGTTGTAAATGTGGAGAACTTGAAACTTTTTGAGCCTCCCATGATCATGGATCAGGGTGAGGACGTTTCAATACCTTCAGTTGATGAGTTTTCTCTTGAGTAATTTGACGATTTAAAGGAAGATATTATCTTGGACAAAAGGACGAGGACTTCACGCAGAGGTGATGTTGATTATCTTCGAGTAGGCTTAAAGGGCACACATCCAAGCAAGGCAAAGTGGATTTAGAAGGACAAGGTGAGGGAACTCTTCGCTCACTTATCTGTTGATTTATGAAAGCTTTTGGTGGTCCAAAACACTATAAGTGGGAAGGTGTGATCCAAAAAGGATCTAGAGAAGACTAAGGACAACTCAAAATTTGCAGAAGCAACTCACGAAGCTCATAATGGCCTCANGTTTAATGGAGATACTAATCCTGAAAAGCTAGATAATTGGATCTGACAGGTTGAAGTATATTGTCGTGTTCAACAAATTGATGAAGAGGATGTTAAAGTGCAATCGACTTGTCTTTGGTTGGAAGGCACCGCTTTCATATGATGGGAGAGCAAACTTCAAGACATAAGTAAGTGTGGTAATCTTCTTTCCTCATGGTCGGAATTTAAATCAACGATAAGGAAACAATTTTACCCATTGGGTTATTTACATAAAGCAGTTATGGAATGGAAAACTTTAAGACAAAGTAAAGCTTAAATTGTACAAAGTTTGACGGAAGAATTTAGGAAGAAAGTTCTTGCATTGAACATTCCTTTGGATTCTTATGAAACTTTAGTGAAGTATATTGGCGCACTTCACAGTTATATTCATCATACTTTGCTATTGATTAACCCCACCAGTCTTCATGAAGTTTGTATGAAAGCCACTCACCTTGAGAACATGGGAAAACATGTTCAAGAAGATCCCACAAAGAAACCTTCCAATCTCCCACATAAGTCGTTTAAGAAGTTTAAAGAGAAGGAAAAAAATATCGTCACTGTAAAGAGAGAAGAAGGAAAACCATCTTACACTCATTGAAAGAAAAGTAGTCGCGATGATGAACATTTTTGGAAACTACATCCAGAGAAGAGACCGAATCAGTTCGGTGGAAAGGGGAAGACAAAGATCCTTGCTACAGTGCAAAAAGATCTTGGTTCTGATTCAGGAGACGAAGGAAAGATCACAACGGTTGGAGTACAAGATAAAGATTCCCTTCATGCTAGTTCAAATTCCAATAAAGAGTCTCATGATGATGAAAGAAAGGGGGATGAATTATTTCATATAAGAGTTGTATCTAAAAACACTAAGATAGATACATTATTTGATCTGGATTCCCAAGTAAATTTGATATCTGAAGCACTTGTCAAAAAGATGGGTCTTGAAACCAAACCACGTCCAAAGCCTTATCCTCTTGGTTGGGTATGTTATAAAGCAAAACTTAATGTCACCAAGCAATGTAGGGTCAGATTTGTTATTGCTTCAAAGTTTATTGATGAAGTGGATTTGGATGTTGTATCACTTGATATATGTGGGATAGTGTTGGGGAGTCCTTATCTTTATGATAGAAAAGCAGTATTATTTCGTCATGAGAACAAATATCACCTTACTAAGGGGGGAGTGGAATATATTGTTAGAGCCCAGAACATGAGGGTAAACACAACACTTGTTAGTGCAGGACAAATGAAGAGACTCATAGACACTAATATGAGATATGTACTCATGGTCGTAAGGGAGAAAGATGTTGGAACATCCGACGCTTTCCAAAGATGTGATCCTCCTCGTAAGAAAAAATTAATTGATATTGTTTCTAAGTATGATGATATTTTATAGGAACCAGATGGATTTCAACACGAAATACATCTTCAACAAGATTCTCCTCTTCCTAATGTGGGCATGTACATGATGTCAGTCGTAGAGATAACATAGATCAAGAAGAAGGTACAAGGCTTATGGATCAAGGGGTCATCAGGCCCAGCTCATCTCCTTGTGGTTCTCTGATCATGATGGTGCCAAAGAAATATGACACATGCTGAATGTGTGTCGATTATCGGGCCTTAAATAAAATCACAGTGAAAAATTGATACACTCTTCCTTGTATAGATGATTTACTTGATTAGTTAAAGAATGTTTTTTATTTCACTAAGTTGTATTTGCGCAGTGGATACCATCGGATCAGGGTTGCAGAACAGGATACATGGAAGACTACCTTTAAAACCAAACATGGATTGTTTGAGTGGTTAGTTATGTCATTTGGGCTTTGTAATGCTCCACCGACTTCCATGCGTGTCATGAATGATGTATTCAAGCCATTTCTAGCTAATTTTGTGATTGTATGTGTAGACAACATTATTATATTTAGCGGGACTTGGGGTGAACATGTAAGGCATGTAAAGTAAGTATTGGATACTTTGCAAAGGGAAAATTTGTATGTAAAATTGTCCAAATGTGAATTTGGTAAGAATGCACTTGTGTACTTAGGTCATATTGTAGGAGGGGGACAATTGAAAATTGATCCTTCCAAGATTGATGTAATTGTAAATTGGATTGAGCCCAAAAGTGTAACCGAAGTACGGAGTTTCATAGGTGTAATCTAGTATTTGAGGAGATTCATTTCAAACTTCTCCTTTATAACAGCTCCTTTGCATGCCTTGACCAGTGTGAAAAACACTTTTCAGTGGGGAGGAAAGCAACAAAAATCTTTCGACACTTTGAAAGAAAATATTAGTACTGCACCAATATTAGCATTGTCAAATCTTCAACAACCCTTCGAGATCGAGACAAATGCCAATGAATACGCCATGGGTGCAGTATTGATGCAATATTGTAAGCCTATCTGTTACCACTCTGAAACTTTTAACCAAGCTGTTGTTAACTATCCTACATATGATAAAGAGTTGTATGCATTAATTCAAAGCGTAAAGAAATGGAAGCACTACTTGTTAGGGAAGGAAACAATCATACATAAAGTTCATCAACCCTTACAGTATCTCCAAGCACAAACCAAACTGCAAGAATCTCAACATTACAGATGGATGTGTTTCCTACAACAATTCCATTTGGTAATCAAGTACAAAAAGGGTACAAGTAACAAGGTAGCTGATATGCTTTCTAGACCTCCTATTGTTTCTTCTATTATTTTGAAGAATGCTTCTTTATCTCATGATAGCTATGTGGAACAATATGCCATCGATGAAGATTTTAAAGAAGTATATGAGAATCTAACCCATGGTTCATAGGTAGAGAACTATTGTATGTAGGGAAAACTACTCGACCATCTTGAAAAACTATGTATTCCTACAATTGAATGAGTCCATGTAATACGAGAAGCTCACACTTCTCTTGTGTCTGGGAATTTTGGGGTAGGAAAAACTATGGATCATCTGTAGAGATTTTGTTACTGGACTCAAATGAAAGTAATTTTAGCTAAATATGTAAAGGGGTGTGTGATGTGTTCTACTTGTAAGCCCACTAATAGAAAACTGGGGCTATACTCACCACTGCTTGTTCCATCCCTTCCATGGGAAAGTATCTCCATGGATTTTGTAGGGGGTTTACCGATGTCGAAAAGGGGCCATGACTATTTGTATGTTGTAGTGGATAGGTTCAACAAGATGTGTTAATGCCATGTAAAAAGTAGATCACTACTGAGCAGACTGCTAATCTGTTCTTTCAGTATGTTTGGGTTCACTTTGGATTTCCCACATCCATTATCTCGGATCGAGATACTCGATTCCTTGGCGATTTTTCGACAGCTTGTGGAGAATGATGGACACCAAGTTGGAGAGGAGCACTGCTTTCCATCCACAGATCGACGGACAGACAAACAAAGGTTGTTAACTAAACAATGGTACTTTTGCTTCGAGGCTACTGCAGCAAGCATCCCAAGTTATGGGATGAACAAATACCCTATGTACAACATGCTTACAACTGAGCCTTACATTCATCCACTCAGTGTTCACCTTTTGAGACATGTTTTGGATATTTTCCTAAAGTTCCTTTGGATTTGATGTATGAGAGAGATGTTGATTCAAATGAAGAAAGAAATGAAGACAAAGTCTGCAAGTTCATCCAGAGGATCCAACAGGTACACCAAGCAGTCAGGGAATAATTGGAGAAAATCCAGGCACAGTAAAAAGCTCGACATGACAAACACAAGGTTGATCATCAGTTCCAGGTTGGAGACCAGGTATGGATTCACATCAACAAGGAAAGATTGAAGGGTGAAGGCAAGAAACTCAATCCCATCCGTTATGGACCCTTCACTATTTTGGAGAAAAGTGGTACCAATGCTTTTCGTTTAGATCTTCCACCTTATATGTAGATCTAATCAGTTGTAAATGTGGAGAACTTGAAACTTTTTGAGCCTCCCATGATCATGGATCAGGGTGAGGACGTTTCAATACCTTCAGTTGATGAGTTTTCTCTTGAGTAATTTGACGATTTAAAGGAAGATATTATCTTGGACAAAAGGACGAGGACTTCACGCAGAGGTGATGTTGATTATCTTCGAGTAGGCTTAAAGGGCACACATCCAAGCAAGGCAAAGTGGATTTAGAAGGACAAGGTGAGGGAACTCTTCGCTCACTTATCTGTTGATTTATGAAAGCTTTTGGTGGTCCAAAACACTATAAGTGGGAAGGTGTGATCCAAAAAGGATCTAGAGAAGACTAAGGACAACTCAAAATTTGCAGAAGCAACTCACGAAGCTCATAATGGCCTCAAAAAATAGAGAAAGGGAAAAAATTCAAAGTCTTCAAAACTCAGTGAAATTGGCATCATCGCGAAGAGCGTTTCACAAGATTTCCAACAACATAAACGACTCGCCAAACGGAGTTACGGATCAAAAGATATTCGCGGTCAAAGTTTTGGTCAACCTAGCCCAATCAACAGGGATGAGTCAACATCCGTACTATTGACGTCAGCATCAATATAGATGACATTAGTGTCCATACAGTGTACATGGAAAACGTAGAGGGCAACATGTGTCATGCTGATGTTAGCATGGTGACGTGCCAACACCAGAGGCTGCCACCTGTCACTCGTTTTCGATGTTTTCGGGTCAATCCGTGGACTAGTGAGGAAGTGCCACGTGGCATTCCGTACAACCATGTGGCAGACCATATGANTAAGCCTATCTGTTACCACTCTGAAACTTTTAACCAAGCTGTTGTTAACTATCCTACATATGATAAAGAGTTGTATGCATTAATTCAAAGCGTAAAGAAATGGAAGCACTACTTGTTAGGGAAGGAAACAATCATACATAAAGTTCATCAACCCTTACAGTATCTCCAAGCACAAACCAAACTGCAAGAATCTCAACATTACAGATGGATGTGTTTCCTACAACAATTCCATTTGGTAATCAAGTACAAAAAGGGTACAAGTAACAAGGTAGCTGATATGCTTTCTAGACCTCCTATTGTTTCTTCTATTATTTTGAAGAATGCTTCTTTATCTCATGATAGCTATGTGGAACAATATGCCATCGATGAAGATTTTAAAGAAGTATATGAGAATCTAACCCATGGTTCATAGGTAGAGAACTATTGTATGTAGGGAAAACTACTCGACCATCTTGAAAAACTATGTATTCCTACAATTGAATGAGTCCATGTAATACGAGAAGCTCACACTTCTCTTGTGTCTGGGAATTTTGGGGTAGGAAAAACTATGGATCATCTGTAGAGATTTTGTTACTGGACTCAAATGAAAGTAATTTTAGCTAAATATGTAAAGGGGTGTGTGATGTGTTCTACTTGTAAGCCCACTAATAGAAAACTGGGGCTATACTCACCACTGCTTGTTCCATCCCTTCCATGGGAAAGTATCTCCATGGATTTTGTAGGGGGTTTACCGATGTCGAAAAGGGGCCATGACTATTTGTATGTTGTAGTGGATAGGTTCAACAAGATGTGTTAATGCCATGTAAAAAGTAGATCACTACTGAGCAGACTGCTAATCTGTTCTTTCAGTATGTTTGGGTTCACTTTGGATTTCCCACATCCATTATCTCGGATCGAGATACTCGATTCCTTGGCGATTTTTCGACAGCTTGTGGAGAATGATGGACACCAAGTTGGAGAGGAGCACTGCTTTCCATCCACAGATCGACGGACAGACAAACAAAGGTTGTTAACTAAACAATGGTACTTTTGCTTCGAGGCTACTGCAGCAAGCATCCCAAGTTATGGGATGAACAAATACCCTATGTACAACATGCTTACAACTGAGCCTTACATTCATCCACTCAGTGTTCACCTTTTGAGACATGTTTTGGATATTTTCCTAAAGTTCCTTTGGATTTGATGTATGAGAGAGATGTTGATTCAAATGAAGAAAGAAATGAAGACAAAGTCTGCAAGTTCATCCAGAGGATCCAACAGGTACACCAAGCAGTCAGGGAATAATTGGAGAAAATCCAGGCACAGTAAAAAGCTCGACATGACAAACACAAGGTTGATCATCAGTTCCAGGTTGGAGACCAGGTATGGATTCACATCAACAAGGAAAGATTGAAGGGTGAAGGCAAGAAACTCAATCCCATCCGTTATGGACCCTTCACTATTTTGGAGAAAAGTGGTACCAATGCTTTTCGTTTAGATCTTCCACCTTATATGTAGATCTAATCAGTTGTAAATGTGGAGAACTTGAAACTTTTTGAGCCTCCCATGATCATGGATCAGGGTGAGGACGTTTCAATACCTTCAGTTGATGAGTTTTCTCTTGAGTAATTTGACGATTTAAAGGAAGATATTATCTTGGACAAAAGGACGAGGACTTCACGCAGAGGTGATGTTGATTATCTTCGAGTAGGCTTAAAGGGCACACATCCAAGCAAGGCAAAGTGGATTTAGAAGGACAAGGTGAGGGAACTCTTCGCTCACTTATCTGTTGATTTATGAAAGCTTTTGGTGGTCCAAAACACTATAAGTGGGAAGGTGTGATCCAAAAAGGATCTAGAGAAGACTAAGGACAACTCAAAATTTGCAGAAGCAACTCACGAAGCTCATAATGGCCTCAGCAAATAGAGAAAGGGAAAAAATTCAAAGTCTTCAAAACTCAGTGAAATTGGCATCATCGCGAAGAGCGTGTCACAAGATTTCCAACAACATAAACGACTCGCCAAACAAAGTTACGGATCAAAAGATATTCACGGTCAAAGTTTTGGTCAACCTAGCACAATCAACAGGGATGAGTCAACATCCGTACTATTGACGTCAGCATCAATATAGATGACATTAGCGTCCATACAGTGTACATGGAAAACGTAGAGGGCAACATGTGTCATGTTGATGTTAGCATGGTGACGTGCCAACACCAGAGGCTGCCACCTGTCACTCGTTTTCGATGTTTTTGGGTCAATCCGTGGACTAGTGAGGAAGTGCCACGTGGCATTCCGTACAACCATGTGGCAGACCATATGATGTTGTGGCAGGTAACTATGCAAGTGGATGGGGTGGGCCAATGGTTGGTTGCTCGCCAAATCTTGCGGCCAAACTACAACTCATAAAAATCTAAACAACGCTCCAAACTTGGCGACGATTCTAATATATATATATATATATATATATATATATATTGTTATAACAATAAACCCAAAAGGGGAGGCATACGAGCTCGACCCCAGGACCTCCCCCTATCCAACGCCTTACAATAGCATCCGCTAACCATTGGGCCAACAGAACCTATTGGTTAGTCCGCCCAACGTTTCACTTCAATGCTAATTGTGCCCATAGATGTAAGGAGGTCGCTCGATGGTACGTTCAAGCATGATTTTCAAGACGCAGTACAGAGAATTAATTGCAGGGAGTAGGGACAGAAATTGAGACGAGATTTCTCAAGGGCCTGGGAGTGCCGGAGTCGGATTGAGGCGTGGAGACAGTCATTTTTGGGTAATTCGACGCCACAAATTCAATGGTGTTGTTTGTCTTCTGATATGAGTAAAGATTCTGCAATTTAATTCCAGAATGAGGTATACTTATTTATTTTGCCAAATTATTTTGCCGAGTTAATAAAAAGACCTACCCATTTGGGATCAGGACCCGCATACGTAGTCCACCAGGGAGGAACTTCGTTATCAAGTTTTTGTGTTTAGATTTGATGCTTATGTCTCTTCATTATTAAACTTTTCTTTCTGTATGCTGCACTTTAATTTATGCTCATTTAATACAATTCTTTATAAGTCACTTCGATGAAAAGATCACAGATCAATATACCATTGCATACATCAAACTGCGAACTGCACACGCATATGGAACATGAGACATGTCCACCTCCTCTTGCTGTGTCTTGGGATACTGATCTGCATATAAATCTACACCAACATGAATAGGGAACTTGGCCAATTTACATTCCTACATATTAAACCTCTACAATATTGTCTTGACATATTTTCTCTGATTTAACCAGAGTTTCCTCCTTTTCAGATCTCTTTTAATTTACATGCCCAAAATGAAATTTGAAGCACCAAGATCATTCATGTCAAATTTAGAGGACAACTGAGTTTTCACATCCTGGATAATCTCCTTGTTGTTTCCTATCAACAATATGTCATCCACATATAAGACCAAATAAATCAAATGATCACCAATTAATTTAAAATACACACAATGATCCTCTTTGCTTCTTGTGAATCCAAGTCCCAGCATATGAGTATCAAATTTTTTATACCACTGTTGATATTATGGTAGTTGTGGGAGGTATTTACCTCTATGTGTAACCTTTCACGAGTCTAGAATATTCCGGGAAGCAAGAGAAACCCTAGAAGGTTAGGAAATAACCTTAGAAGACAAGTCGGCTCAAGATAATAATTTATATTAAATTATTATTCTCCAATAGTGGAAGTCGACCCAGTTAGGTCACTTGGAGGACTATAAATAAATGGGCACTTGAGGTCATTTTTCACACTCACTCTCACAACTGCATAAGGATGAGTTGTGTGCATGACTGGAGGAGAGCTGCAAGTGCTGCAGTGGTGACTTGGTGTTTGGTTATGGTTGGACTTTTTGCTTGGTTATGGTTTTGACTTTCTGCTTGGTACGCTAGCTTTGGAGAGAGGTACGCTATCTTGGTTGCCTATTGGTTCTAGGGTTTTCTTCCATAATTATTTTGTCTGTCAAGGTTAAGGTGCTCGTGGGTGGCCTTTGTGCCTATGGTTGGGTGACAATATTGTTATATTGTCTATGGTAAAACAAGCACACCTATTATTTCTAACAGGTTATGGGCCCACACTATCTTCAGACAATCTAACCACTGGAAGGTAGATTGAGAGGATTTGATCAGCTGCAGTTTCAATCAGTGTTTTGCTGCGACAATGAAACCCTAACCCTTGTGTTGAGGTACCTTAAGTGAAGTGCTTGACCTAATTCTTGGATAACCTAGTGCGCCCTAGCCTAGTGCACATCCTGGTACTCTCAGCAAGCCAAGGCGTCAAGTTTGAGTTTGTTGGGGTCCTATAATTATAGGCGAATCGATTCTTCGACTGTTGATTTGGCGTTTCTCCCGTGATGACGAAGTATGGCTCAGTTGATCCTGTTTCATCCCTCCATTATTTTCACTCGATCCCCCATCACCCTGCAGTATCCCTCATACACGCTGCGCCCTCACTCCCTTGTCCTGTGGCCCCATTGACTACTTTTCCCACCACCCATCCATGAATAAACAAGACTTAGGATGAACAAAATAACAATAAAGGTAGTTAGATTAACTGATAATGTTAGTATAGTTAGTATAGGTTAAACTAATAAATAAATAACTATTTAATAATTAATTAATTATTAACTAATTAATTATTAATTAAGTTAGTAACTAGGTTAGTAACTAAGTTAGTAATTAGGTTAGTTTTAGATTAAATAAAACAGATTAAAAATATTAAAAACAATTTAAAACAAACAAAAAAATAAAATAAAATAACAAAAAGTAATAAAACATACATAATATATAAAATAATACAAAACAAAATAAAATATAAAAACAAAAACATAAAATACATAAAATACGTAAAACATAAAC
>JZKD02S0730898.1:0-14995 GCA_000966675.3 Picea glauca | reverse complement strand
GTGGTCAGGTAGACCACAAAAAGATTGGGCAGTGGGAAATGGGTCCAAGAAACGGGTAGTGGGGATGAGGTTTGGGTAGAGAAAAATTTATGTTAGGGAATGACATAATTTTGGGCAGGGGTTCGAGCAACTAGCATGGAGATCTCAAATAGTTCTTTCACTTTGATATCTATTTGGTCCAAAGGAGAAAATAATATAATAGATCTAAGTATCAAATATGAGCTCAAGGAGTTGGATGTATTTCTTTTCTTAGTGGAAAAATGTGTTTTTCACCATTTGGTCAGAGACAAACTCAAATCCACAAGTCGATATTGACACCCATGCCAAGTGTGGTGTAGAGAGATTTGGGATAGTCGGGTTCCAGTTGAATTCAAGAGGTTCTCTGGAGGTGGCATATGTGTTGTATGTCCTATATCTAAGGAGGAATTTTCTCTCAATATCAACTTTGGATGAAAAGGGTTATGTTGTATTTTTTTCAGAATGGACAAGTGTTCATGCATTTAGAGGGAGTTATCCCTAACATAACAGTCAACATTGGTGTTATAAAGGAGATTTATATAGGTTGTGGGGAAAGAATGCAGGTGTATCCAAGGGGATCTTGGATCATGGATCAACATCAATGATAGAGGACGAGGAGAAGGAGGCTTTGAAGGGTGAGGAAATTTCACATACTTCTAGTGTGAGAATTCAAACTTCATATGGGCAGAAGGAGTTAGCCTCTTTCATTTCTGTCAGGAGACCTAGTTAGTATGAGCTGAAATTGATTGATGCTGAGGAGAAATATGAGGATCCTATTAGTACATTGAGGGAGAACAGACCTTTGAATAAGTTTCCAAACTTCATGACACTGATATGTAGTGTCATCGATTCTTTGACTTATAGTGTTGAGGGAGTAGTTGAACAATAGGGTTGCAGGGATGCTAATGTGTAGGATGGTGTGTGCGAAAATACTCCAGGGTTAGAGGAATAACTAGTTCCAGGTGGCTCTTTGAGAAACACCTTCCTCACTAAGAGGGAGTGTTGATGTTTTTAGCATCTGACAGGTACTTCCACATAAGTTTTGTGTCTAACATGTGGAATTCGTCCTTAATTACTTAGGAAACAAGATATTCATTTTAGTAAAATTATTATTGAAGTGAATTCCTTTTTTGTAAATAGTGGAATTTAATTTAATTCAAATGCCTAAGTATTTGGCATTAGTGAGTTAAAATAAATTCTAGCCATTAGATCATAAAGTGAAGGTGATATCTAATCTCAACCATTGATCACTTTGGAAATCTAGGGTTTTGGATTTATGGTAAACTCAAGATTATAAAATGCATCCTAAGTGATAGGATGAGACACACACGTTGTGAGATAGGAGATCTCATTGATTGGGTGGAGAAAAGACTTTCATCCAAGTGTCCAAGGGTAGGTTTCGAGGAAAGGATTAAAGGGGAACCAAAGGAGTAGCAACTAGATGTGATAGGATATGTTGTTTTGCTTATTTGTATTTTCCTTGGGTGGGCCATTATCTTAAGACAAGAGCTCATATTTTATAATAATAAAATATTCTCAGTACTTGTTTTCCCTTAGGGGTTTTTACCCAGAAAATTACGTGTGCAAATGTATATAGTTTCCTATTTTTCTTTCATTGATTTATTAATTTAGATCGTTAAAAATCATTCGTTCTTTTATTCAATAAAATCTACTTAATATGTTTATTGAATAAAGGGTTTTCTATGTAATAAATTATCAGGTGCTCAGTTCATAAATTTAAAGGATATAACCCCATTGTTGTTGATATTTGGAATTGTTTTTCCAAAATTTCTTTTTTTTATCAAAATTTCATTTTTTTTGTATGAGCAAATATAAATGAAGGTTTTTTTTGGGTAATCATGCACTTTAAGTTGGAGCTCCAACAATAAAAACAACCACATCGTCCTTATAATTATAATGTGTTTTGCACTAGCTCACTTGGTTGAAAGTTGCTTTATTTATTAAGAGGTCTTGAGTAAAGTGCATTTCACTTAACTTGTAAAAGTGAATCACTATAAAATAACTTGAATATTTTCTTTTAAAGCTATTTTTTGCATGAAACTTTCATTTATAAAGCAATGTCATTGTAAAAGTGATTTTCACTTATTCTATAAAAGGGGGTCGCTTCATATGTAACTTATTTGTAAAAGTTAGCTTATAAGAAAACTTAGAGAAGGGGAGGAATCACCACATAGACCAACTTCTACTTGCCATGTGGCTCATTGGTTTTTGCTTATGCCTTTTTTTTTTAAATGACATAACTTTCACATTCAAAGTCTACTTTCAGTGCCGTTTTTTTTAAACAACCTATTTTTTTGAGAGCTTTCCATCTAGACCTTCAGTTTCATCTTTCGAATCCATATTATCTGCATATTTTAATATGGCTTATCCAAATGATAATTTTCTTACCAATACCAACTACTTCTCATGGAAATCTCATATGGAGGATGTATTAAGAAGTAAAGAGTTGTACCAGATTTCTTTGGGAAAATAACAAGCCCCCNTCTCAAATAGTTCTTTCACTTTGATATCTATTTGGTCCAAAGGAGAAAATAATATAATAGATCTAAGTATCAAATATGAGCTCAAGGAGTTGGATGTATTTCTTTTCTTAGTGGACAAATGTGTTTTTCACCATTTGGTCAAAGACAGACTCAAATCCACAAGTGGATATTTACACCCATGCCAAGTGTGGTGTAGAGAGATTTGGGATAGTCAGGTTCCAGTTGAATTCAAGAGGTTCTCTGGAGGTGGCATATGTGTTGTATGTCCCAGATCTAAGGAGGAATTTTCTCTCAATATCAACTTTGGATGAAAAGGGTTATGTTGTATTTTTTTCAGAATGGACAAGTGTTCATGCATTTAGAGGGAGTTATCCCTAACATAACAATCAACATTGGTGTTATAAAGGAGATTTATATAGGTTGTGGGGAAATAATGCAGGTGTATCCAAGGGGATCTTGGATCATGGATTAACATCAATGATAGAGGACGAGGAGAAGGAGGCTTTGAAGGGTGAGGAAATTTCACATACTTCTAGTGTGAGAATTCAAACTTCATATGGGAAGAAGGAATTAGCCTCTTCCATTTATGTCAGGAGACCTAGTTAGTATGAGATGACTTTGATTGATGCTGAGGAGAAATATGAGGATCCTATTAGTACATTGAGGGAGAACAGACCTTTGAAGAAGTTTCCAAACTTCATGACACTGATATGTAGTGTCATCGATTCTTTGACTTACAATGTTGAGGGAGTAGTTGAACAATAGAGTTGCAAGGATGCCAATGTGCAGGATGATGTGTGTGAAAATACTCCAGGGTTAGAGGAAGAACGAGTTCCAGGTGGCTCTTTGAGAAGCACCTTCCTCACTAAGAGGGAGTGTTGATGTTTTTAGCATTTGACAGGTACTTCCACATAAGTTTTGTGTCTAACATGTGGAATTCATCCTTAATTACTTAGGAAACAAGAGATTCATTTTAGTAAAATTATTATTGAAGTGAATTCCTTTTTTGTAAATAGTGGAATTTAATTTAATTCAAATGCCTAAGTATTTGGCATTAGTGAGTTAAAATAAATCCTAGCCATTAGATCATAAAGTGAAGGTGATATCTAATCTCAACCATTGATCACTTTGGAGATCTAGGGTTTTGGATTTATGGTAAACTCAAGATTATAAAATGCATCCTGAGTGAGAGGATGAGATACACACGTTGTGAGATAGGAGATCTCATTGATTGGGTGGAGAAAAGACATTCATCCAAGTGTCCAAGGGTAGGTTTCGAGGAAAGGATCAAAGGGGAACCAAAGGAGTAGCAACTAGATGTGATAGGATATGTTGTTTTGTTTATTTGTATTTTCCTTGGGTGGGACATTATCTTAAGACAAGAGCCCATATTTTATAATAATAAAATATTCTCAGTACTTGTTTTCCCTTAGGGGTTTTTACCCAGAAAATTACGTGTGCAAATGCATATAGTTTCCTATTTTTCTTTCATTGATTTATTAATTTAGATCGTTAAAAATCATTCATTCTTTTATTCAATAAAATCTACTTAATATGTTTATTGAATAAAGGGTTTTCTATGTAATAAATTATCAGGTGCTCAGTTCATAAATTTAAAGGATATAACCCCATTGTTGTTGATATTTGGAATTGTTTTTCCAAAATTTCTTTTTTTTTTCAAAATTTCATTTTTTTGTATGAGCACATATAAATGAAGGTTTTTTTTGGGTAATCATGCACTTTAAGGTGGAGCTCCAACAATAAAAACAACCACATCCTCCTTATAATTGTAATGTGTTTTGCACTAGCTCACTTGGTTGAAAGTTGCTTTATTTATTAAAAGGTCTTGAGTAAAGTGCATTTCACTTAACTTGTAAAAGTGAATCACTATAAAATAACTTGAATATTTTCTTTTAAAGTTATTTTTTGCATGAAACTTTCATTTATAAAGCAATGTCATTGTAAAAGTGATTTTCACTTATTCTATAAAAGGGGGTCGCTTCATATGTACCTTATTTGTAAAAGTTAGCTTATAAGAAAAGTTAGAGAAGGAGAGGAATCACCACATAGACCAACTTCTACTTGCCATGTGGCTCATTGGTTTTTGCTTATGCCTTTTTTTTTTAAATGACATAACTTTCACATTCAAAGTCTACTTTCAGTGCCGTTTTTTTTAAACAACCTATTTTTTGAGAGCTTTCCATCTAGACCTTCAGTTTCATCTTTCGAATCCATATTATCTGCATATTTTAATATGGCTTCTCCAAATGATAATTTTCTTACCAATACCAACTACTTCTCATGGAAATCTCATATGGAGGATGTATTAATAAGTAAAGAGTTGTACCATATTTCCTTGGGAAAAGAACAAGCCCCCACTAATGTTTAAAAGAAAGCCAAATGGGATAATAAAAATGACTAAGAATGTGGAATAATTGGAATATCCATGTCTCTTGATTTAAGGTTTCACTTTCAAGGAATNTTTAATTTAATTCAAATGCCTAAGTATTTGGCATTAGTGAGTTAAAATAAATTCTAGCCATTAGATCATAAAGTGAAGGTGATATCTAATCTCAACCATTGATCACTTTGGAAATATAGGGTTTTGGATTTATGGTAAACTCAAGATTATAAAATGCATCCTAAGTGAGAGGATGAGACACACACGTTGTGAGATAGGAGATCTCATTGATTGGGTGGAGAAAAGACTTTCATCCAAGTGTCCAAGGGTAGGTTTCGAGGAAATGATCAAAGGGGAACCAAAGGAGTAGCAACTAGATGTGATAGGATATGTTGTTTTGTTTATTTGTATTTTCCTTGGGTGGGCCATTATCTTAAGACAAGAGCCCATATTTTATAATAACAAAATATTCTCGGTACTTGTTTTCCCTTAGGGGTTTTTACCCAGAAAATTACGTGTGCAAATGTATATAGTTTCCTATTTTTCTTTCATTGATTTATTAATTTAGATCGTTAAAAATCATTCGTTCTTTTATTCAATAAAATCTACTTAATATGTTTATTGAATAAAGGGTTTTCTATGTAATAAATTATCAGGTGCTCAGTTCATAAATTTAAAGGATATAACCCCATTGTTTTTGATATTTGGAATTGTTTTTCCAAAATTTCTTTTTTTTTTCAAAATTTCATTTTTTTGTATGAGCACATATAAATGAAGGTTTTTTTTTTGGGTAATCATGCACTTTAAGGTGGAGCTCCAACAATAAAAACAACCACATCGTCCTTATAATTATAATGTGTTTTGCACTAGCTCACTTGGTTGAAAGTTGCTTTATTTATTAAGAGGTCTTCAGTAAAGTGCATTTCACTTAACTTGTAAAAGTGAATCACTATAAAATAACTTGAATATTTTATTTTAAAGCCATTTTTGCATGAAAATTTCATTTATAAAGTAATGTCATTGTAAAAGTGATTTTCACTTATTCTATAAAAGGGGGTCGCTTCATATGTAGCTTATTTGTAAAAGTTAGCTTATAAGAAAAGTTAGAGAAGGGAAGGAATCACCACATAGACCAACTTCTACTTGCCATGTGGCTCATTGGTTTTTGCTTGTGCCTTTTTTTTTTAAATGACATAACTTTCACATTCAAAGTCTACTTTCAGTGCCGTTTTTTTTCAACAACCTATTTTTTTGAGAGATTTCCATCTAGACCTTCAGTTTCATCTTTCAAATCCATATTATCTGCATATTTTAATATGGCTTCTCCAAATGATAATTTTCTTACCAATACCAACTACTTCTCATGGAAATCTCATATGGAGGATGTATTAAGAAGTAAAGAGTTGTACCAGATTTCTTTGGGAAAATAACAAGCCCCCACTAATGTTTAAAAGAAAGCCAATTGGGATAATAAAAATGACTAAGAATGTGGAATAATTGGAATATCCATGTCTCTTGATTTAAGGTTTCACTTTCAAGGAATTAATGGCCCAGACAAAGCTTGGAAAAATCTTGAAGCTGTGTTTGGTAAAAATAATCTGATTTGACCCACTAGATTGAAAATTGTTTAATGACTTTAAGTCCCAATGATTTTTGACATTGAATATTATTTATCTAAGTTCAAAACACTTAGAATTTTATGTCAAGGTTGTTAAATAGATCTAATGGATGACCGATGCATATATGTTATTCTTGCTAATCTTGGTATTGAATATCCAGTCTTTGTATCTACCTTTTATGCCACCAGAGAAGCTCTAGGGAACGCTTACCAAACTCCCACTCTTGAGTATTTTTGGGATTCTTTGATTAGACAAAACTATAATCTTTTGCAGCTTGGAGAGATCAACACTATAGGAAAATCTAACAAAGCCTTAGTGGCCTAGTATAAANTTTTTTGAGAGCTTTCCATCTAGACCTTCAGTTTCATCTTTCGAATCCATATTATCTGCATATTTTAATATGGCTTCTCCAAATGATAATTTTCTTACCAATACCAACTACTTCTCATGGAAATCTCATATGGAGGATGTATTAATAAGTAAAGAGTTGTACCATATTTCCTTGGGAAAAGAACAAGCCCCCACTAATGTTTAAAAGAAAGCCAAATGGGATAATAAAAATGACTAAGAATGTGGAATAATTGGAATATCCATGTCTCTTGATTTAAGGTTTCACTTTCAAGGAATTAATGRCCCAGACAAAGCTTGGAAAAATCTTGAAGCTGTGTTTGGTAAAAATAATCTGATTTGACCCACCAGATTGAAAATTGTTTAATGACTTTAAGTCCCAATGATTTTCGACATTGAATATTATTTATCTAAGTTCAAAACACTTAGAATTTTATGTCAAGGTTTTTAAATAGATCTAATGGATGACCGATGCATACATGTTATTCTTTCTAATCTTGGTATTGAATATTCAGTCTTTATATCTACCTTTTATGCCACCAGAGAAGCTCTAGGGAACGCTTACCAAACTCCCACTCTTGAGTATTTTTGGGATTCTTTGATTATACAAAACTATAATCTTTTGCAGCTTGGAGAGATCAACACTATAGGAAAATCTAACAAAGCCTTAGTGGCCTAGTATAAAGATAAATCCAAGCATCCGAAGAAGCAACATGATTTCCACAACAATAAGCAAAAAAAGGGTCCCAAACCCTCTAATCCAACTTGTACTCCTAATGGTCATAAAGGAGAAAAATCCAAAAGTAATAATACTGACCAAAATTTCAAATTTTGTTGTTGAGATGGTTATGTGGAGTTTAAATGTTTTGAAAAGATAGAGGTCTTAGAAACAATGATTAAGAAGCACAACATCAATATTGATTCTTCTGCTCATGGGCATGCAATTTCTACTTCTAGTATCTCTTCCAATGCAACTTTTACTTCTTCTTTTGATGAGGGGCTTATTGATTTTGGAGCATCTTATCATATGGCTAAGGATAAAGTCATTTTTTCTTCTCTAAATGAATGTAACACCAAACAAATATTTGATGGTGATGATAGATGTCTTAGTGTTGTAGTGTTTGAAATATTTCAAATAGATAATGCTGATTTCAATGATGTATTATGTGTTCCAAATATTTCCTGTAACCTTCTATTGTTGTATCAGATCACTCATTCAGGTGAAGGTAAAAGTGTATAGTTTTCACCTCTCCAAGTTGTAATAAAGGATTTAAAAGATCTTAAACATGTCCTAGCATCTGTAATTGTTGATNTTTTTTGAGAGCTTTCCATCTAGACCTTCAGTTTCATCTTTCGAATCCATATTATCTGCATATTTTAATATGGCTTCTCCAAATGATAATTTTCTTACCAATACCAACTACTTCTCATGGAAATCTCATATGGAGGATGTATTAATAAGTAAAGAGTTGTACCATATTTCCTTGGGAAAAGAACAAGCCCCCACTAATGTTTAAAAGAAAGCCAAATGGGATAATAAAAATGACTAAGAATGTGGAATAATTGGAATATCCATGTCTCTTGATTTAAGGTTTCACTTTCAAGGAATTAATGRCCCAGACAAAGCTTGGAAAAATCTTGAAGCTGTGTTTGGTAAAAATAATCTGATTTGACCCACCAGATTGAAAATTRTTTAATGACTTTAAGTCCCAATGATTTTCGACATTGAATATTATTTATCTAAGTTCAAAACACTTAGAATTTTATGTCAAGGTTGTTAAATAGATCTAATGGATGACCGATGCATATATGTTATTCTTTCTAATCTTAGTATTGAATATTCAGTCTTTGTATCTACCTTTTATGCCACCAGAGAAGCTCTAGGGAACGCTTACCAAACTTCCACTCTTGAGTTTTTTTGGGATTCTTTGATTAGACAAAACTATAATCTTTTGTAGCTTGGAGAGATCAACACTATAGGAAAATCTAACAAAGCCTTAGTGGCCTAGTATAAAGATAAATCCAAGCATCCGAAGAAGCAACATGATTGCCACATCAATAAGCAAAACAAGGGTCCCAAACCCTCTAATCCAAATTGTACTCCTAATGGTCATAAAGGAGAAAAATCCAAAAGTAATAATACTGACCAAAATTTCAAATTTTGTTGTTGAGATGGTCATGTGGAATTTAAATGTTTTGAAAATATAGAGGTCTTAGAAACAATGATTAAGAAGCACAACATCAATATTGATTCTTCTGCTCATGGGCATGCAATTTCTACTTCTAGTATCTCTTCCAATGCAACTTTTACTTCTTCTTTTGATGAGGGGCTTATTGATTTTGGAGCATCTTATCACATGTCTAAGGATAAAGTCATTTTTTCTTCTCTAAATGAATGTAACACCAAACAAATATTTGATGGTGATGATAGATGTCTTAGTGTTGTAGTGTTTGGAATATTTCAAATAGATAATGCTCATTTCAATGATGTATTATGTGTTCCAAATATTTCCTGTAACCTTCTATCATTGTATCAGATCACTCATTCAGGTGAAGGTAAAAGTGTATAGTTTTCACCTCTCCAAGTTGTAATAAAGGATTTAAAAGATCTTAAACATGTCCTAGCATCTGCAATTGTTGATAATATTACAAGGTTGCACAAATTTGACAACTTTGGGTCATCATCTTTTCCATTAGTTTTTATTGCTCATAGTGATAACTTGAGCAAGCTTTGGCATGAGTGGTTTGGTCATCTAAACTATTGCTAATTGTAGAAACTATCTAATCAACATATGGTAATTGGTATTTCTCTCGTTTCTTACAGAGATGGTGTNTATTTGATGGTGATGATAGATGTCTTAGTGTTGTAGTGTTTGGAATATTTCAAATAGATAATGCTCATTTCAATGATGTATTATGTGTTCCAAATATTTCCTGTAACCTTCTATCGTTGTATCAGATCACTCATTCAGGTGAAGGTAAAAGTGTATAGTTTTCACCTCTCCAAGTTGTAATAAAGGATTTAAAAGATCTTAAACATGTCCTAGCATCTGTAATTGTTGATGATATTACAAGGTTGCACAAATTTGACAACTTTGGGTCATCATCTTTTCCATTAGTTTTTGTTGCTCATAGTGATGACTTGAGCAAGCTTTGGCATGAGTGGTTTGGTCATCTAAACTATTGTTAATTGTAGAAACTATCTAATCAACATATGGTAATTGGTATTTCTCTCGTTTCTTACAGAGATGGTATTTGTGTTGGTTTTGTTCTTAGCAAACATCATCGGGACAATTTTGACAAATGTGTCTCTTGGCATGCCTCAACCTCCTTCCATCTTTTTTACTGTGATTTGTGTGGTCCGCTTTTTTCTCTTTCTTTCATTGAAGACTAATCCATATGCACTTGGGTTTACTTCTTAAAACTTAAGAGTGATTCTGAGTGAATTTTTTGAGCCTACAAGTCCCTTGTAGAAAAACAATCTAGACATCAACTTCAAAGTTTAATAATAGATATTGGAGGCGAATACGCGAACAACAAATTTACAAGTTATTGCACTACATAGGGAATTCAAATAAAATGTAACATTATGCTCTTGTGAGCACATGTTATCTACTTATTCTCTTAAGACACTTGCGTGCAAGTGATCCGATTATAGTACATGGTTATTTGTTTCGTTTATGGATTTTTATGATAATGTTGATGCTAGTGATTTATTGTCATTGATATATATGTATTGACAGATACTATTGACGAGTTTACATGAGTGTGCAGGACATGTGATAGATTGTGGATGCCGCTGGCATCAATGGACCTCCTTGGACTCCAGATTGAGTCAGGGAGTGAATTATTTTTTGTTTGAGTATTTCATTTTACAAATATGTGCCAGATGATTGATTTAGTATGATTATGTATCCGGATCAGTTATAGTGTTTTGTTAATGAATGCAGGCTAACGTATTCTTGCTAAGGAGTAAAGGGGCCATGCACAAAAACTAGTTATTGAGGGAGAGGTGTGGTATCGTCCTTGTCATAGTCTACTAGCACTCTCGTCGTGGCTCGAATTGTAGGGTAACGATTACCTAGTTCGAGAGGTCCACGATGTCGTGAGGGCGGACTGAGACAGTCACTCAGGAAGATTCTAAGGGGGTGCGCAATAAGGCAAAGTGCTTATTCCTTAGAATCCCTTAGTTTCTCACATGGTTGCTCGAATGGAGTGCTGGCTCTAGGGATTGAAAAACTACAAAAACCAGTCAAATGCGAGTGGCATCCTTGGAGCACGGAGTGCGTCTTGAAGGGCACGTCACGAAAATAAAACTTGAGTTAATGAATCTAGGTGGCCTATAAAACCTTGAAAAAATAATTATAAAACTTGAAAAAATATTNAAGGTAAAAGTGTATAGTTTTCACCTCTCCAAGTTGTAATAAAGGATTTAAAAGATCTTAAACATGTCCTAGCATCTGTAATTGTTGATGATATTACAAGGTTGCACAAATTTGATAACTTTGGGTCATCATTTTTTCCATTAGTTTTTGTTGCTCATAGTGATGACTTGAGCAAGCTTTGGCATGAGTGGTTTGGTCATCTAAACTATTGCTAATTGTAGAAACTATCTAATCAACATATGGTAATTGGTATTTCTCTCGTTTCTTACAGAGATGGTGTTTGTGTTGGTTTTGTTCTTAGCAAACATCATCGGGACAATTTTGACAAATGTGTCTCTTGGCATGCCTCAACCTCCTTCCATCTTTTTTACTGTGATTTGTGTGGTCTTCTTTTTTCTCTTTCTTTCATTGAAGACTACTCCATATGCACTTGGGTTTACTTCTTAAAACTTAAGAGTGAAGTTTTTGAGCCTACAAGACCCTTGTAGAAAAACAATCTAGACATCAAATTCAAAGTTTAATAATAGATATTGGAGGCGAATACGCGAACAACAAATTTACAAGTTATTGCACTACATAGGGAATTCAAATAAAATGTAACATCATGCTCTTGTGAGCACATGTTATTTACTTATTCTTTTAAGACACTTGCGTGCAAGTGATCCTATTATAGTACATGGTTATTTGTTTCGTTTATGGATTTTTATGATGATGTTGATGCTAGTGATTTATTGTCATTGATATATATGTATTGACATATACTATTGATGAGTTTACATGAGTGTACAGGATATGTGATAGATTGTGGATGCTGCTGGCATCAATGGACCTCCTTGAACTCCGGATTGAGTCAGGGAGTGGATTATTTTTTGTTTGAGTATTTCATTTTATGAATATGTGCCAGATAATTGATTTAGTATGATTATGTATCTGGATCAGTGATAGTGTTTTGTTAATGAATGCAGGCTAACGTATTCTTGCTAAGGAGTAAAGGGGCCATGCACAAAAACTAGTTATTGAGGGAGAGGTGTGGTATCGTCCTTGTCATAGTCTACTAGCACTCTCGTCGTGGCTCGAATTGTTGGTTAACGATTACCTAGTTCGAGAGGTCCACGATGTCATGAGGGCGAACTGAGACAGTCGCTCAGGAAGATTCTAAGGGGGTGCACAATAAGGCAGAGTCCTTATTCCTTAGAATCCCTTAGTCTCTCACAAGGCTGCTCAAATGGAGTGTTGGCTCTAGGAATTGAAAAACTACCAAAACCAGTCAAATGTGAGTGGCACCCTTGGAGCACGGAGTGCGTCTTGAAGGGCGCGTCACGAAAATAAAACTTGAGTTAATGAATCTAGGTGGCCTATAAAACCTTGAAAAAATAATTATAAAACTTGAAAAAATATTTAGACCTTGTCATATATGAATAATTAATGAGNAAGGTAAAAGTGTATAGTTTTCACCTCTCCAAGTTGTAATAAAGGATTTAAAAGATCTTAAACATGTCCTAGCATCTGTAATTGTTGATGATATTACAAGGTTGCACAAATTTGACAACTTTGGGTCATCATCTTTTCCATTAGTTTTTGTTGCTCATAGTGATGACTTGAGCAAGCTTTGGCATGAGTGGTTTGGTCATCTAAACTATTGTTAATTGTAGAAACTATCTAATCAACATATGGTAATTGGTATTTCTCTCGTTTCTTACAGAGATGGTGTTTGTGTTGGTTTTGTTCTTAGCAAACATCATCGGGACAATTTTGACAAATGTGTCTCTTGGCATGCCTCAACCTCCTTCCATCTTTTTTACTGTGATTTGTGTGGTCTTCTTTTTTCTCTTTCTTTCATTGAAGACTACTCCATATGCACTTGGGTTTACTTCTTAAAACTTAAGAGTGAAGTTTTTGAGCCTACAAGACCCTTGTAGAAAAACAATCTAGACATCAACTTCAAAGTTTAATAATAGATATTGGAGGCGAATACGTGAACAACAAATTTACAAGTTATTGCACTACATAGGGAATTCAAATAAAATGTAACATCATGCTCTTGTGAGCACATGTTATCTACGTATTCTTTTAAGACACTTGCGTGCAAGTGATCCGATTATAGTACATGGTTATTTGTTTCGTTTATGGATTTTTATGATGATGTTGATGCTAGTGATTTATTGTCATTGATATATATGTATTGACAGATACCATTGACGAGTTTACATGAGTGTACAGGACATGTGATAGATTGTGGATGTCGCTGGCATCAATAGACCTCCTTGGACTCCGGATTGAGTCAGGGAGTGGATTATTTTTTGTTTGAGTATTTCATTTTACGAATATGTGCCAGATGATTGATTTAGTATGATTATGTATCTGGATCAATGATAGTGTTTTGTTAATGAATGCAGGCTAACGTATTCTTGCTAAGGAGTAAAGGGGCCATGCACAAAAACTAGTTATCGAGGGAGAGGTGTGGTATCGTCCTTGTCATAGTCTACTAGCACTCTCGTCGTGGCTCGAATTGTTGGTTAACGATTACCTAGTTCGAGAGGTCCACGATGTCGTGAGGGCGGACTGAGACAGTCGCTCAGGAAGATTCTAAGGGGGTGCGCAATAAGGAAGAGTCCTTATTCCTTAGAATCCCTTAGTCTCTCACAAGGCTGCTCGAATGGAGTGTTGGCTCTAGGAATTGAAAAACTACCAAAACCAGTCAAATGC
Source organism: Picea glauca (assembly GCA_000966675.3). Classification (NCBI taxonomy): domain Eukaryota; kingdom Viridiplantae; phylum Streptophyta; class Pinopsida; order Pinales; family Pinaceae; genus Picea; species Picea glauca. The sequence continues at coordinate 1,014 of JZKD02S0730898.1, read as the reverse complement.
GAGTGGCACCCTTGGAGCACGGAGTGCGTCTTGAAGGGCACGTCACGAAAATAAAACTTGAGTTAATGAATCTAGGTGGCCTATAAAACCTTGAAAAAATAATTATAAAACTTGAAAAAATATTTAGACCTTGTCATATATGAATAATTAATGAGTAATTTATAATTATAATTCCCAATAAAAGTCTAAGCCTCTTCAAAAAAAAATAATCCTAATTCTAATTTTTTGTAAGAAGGCTAAACTAAATTATTAACTAAATAAAAATAAAGGGGATGAGGTAAATCGATTTAAGAATTAATAAAAATGAATTAAATTTAAAGAATTGATATAATACACATATGTGCAAGAAAATACCAAATTGGAATTTAAGATAAGAAAGGAATAAAACATAAGAGAATATGTGTACACATAGAATGGTATCTAGAGTCTAGATACCAGTAGTCTAATTAGAAGAAAACTCATATTTTAACTCTAACTCAGATTTAGTAAGGCGTCAGTGATTAAATGAGAATATGGGGAATAAAGAGACAACTAGGAGCGATTTAAGGAGCATATTTGGGAAATGTGAGGGAAATTGACTTTTAATTAAATTAAAATATGCAATTACTTGTGCAACTTAGGGAGAGGGTGACAAGTGTAAGAGGGGAATAATTATAATTTATTTAATCAAAAAGCAAATTAATTGTGCATATGAGGTATCAGTAAAGAATTTCCTATAAAGCAAATGGTCTACTTATGAGATTTAGGATACTGAGTTTGAGATAGAGTGGTGGCTTTACCTTGTGAGGCAAGGAGCAAGAGAATATTTTGGTTTTGTGTGTGGAAGAAGAGTACCCCTAGTGTTGACTGGGAGGTACCGGTGAAGTCTCCATGATTAGCAAGCGGGAGGAAGGAGGGAGCGTGACTTTCTGAAGATGACCTTCAACTTCGTCGCCTTCGGTTACGATATTCTCGTCGAGAATTGTATTTGTATTAAGTTAAAATTGTTTATATGGATTTAGATATTATTGAAAT
>JZKD02S0730853.1:250834-265837 GCA_000966675.3 Picea glauca | reverse complement strand
CATCTTACCACCTACCCCCCCTTCGAAATCTACCCAAACCACCACCCAATACCACTCACCTCACTCTGCCACTGTAACCATATTCCTACCTGCCATATGTCCCATCCTACATACCCATTGCCCAATTAAAACACTCCCTGTGACCGTTAACCACCCCGTCATCACCCTGCACCATAACGAAAACCTCCATCACATTGTAAAACCCCATTTCATCACCCTGTAATTCCATTTTTTGATACAAACACCGTGGATACCACACTGAAACAAGTTGTCAAGCTAACTGCCACAACCTTTCACCGTCAACTGACATATTTTTCCTCGGTTAATCACAGTTCTGCCATTAATTTACTTTAATCTCTATCAATCATGGTCCCCAAGGCCAAATCTTTTGATACATCTGAGAACCCGATCCTTCCCCCTCCTGTCAACCTGGACCACATACCTCTGGCAGATAAAAACTACAAAATCATAGAGTCGAGGTACGAATTCGACTTCTTCAAATTGCACTCATGGCTAAAAGACATTTTTCTGTACCAGAGAGATGAAATTGGAGTATGGGAGTCCAATTTACCTTTGTATATGTTCCGTCAAATCCACCATTTCCCCAAGTTCACCCTCAGATGCCAAGCTCGCTATTCGCCCAGCCAAAGGGCCATTGTTTCCTCTTCTGGAGAAACCCTGTTCATAGTCACCTCTGAATCAATTGACCAGATGGTGCAAATCCCAATAAATGACTCCGTGATCCCGTTTTCCATTGAATCCCTAAACGATCTGTACCAGAAGCTCAACTTCCCCCAAAGAGCCCAGATTTTTGAGATTTTTTTACAAGAAGACGCCCAATTTCCCAAGAAAACCCCCCCTTATTCATCCTCCATCTTCACTGTCAAAGCCAACCAGATCATTTCCATGCTTTCTTATTTGTTAGGTTATTACTCATTTGAATGGGTAGATGAGCCTATCCTAGGTTTTCTATCCATTTTTTCCACAGAAGAAAGAGTCTCAATTAAATTTAATTTCATTCAATTTCTGGATGATAACATTCATGATCAGATTTTCAGGTTTCCAACTGAAGGAATGTTCGTATATTCCTCAGTCATGGTTTATATGTTCTTGTTTTTTCAATCAGACAGGTTTCCCTGTGCACTTCATAAATTAAACCAAGAAGGAAACCCACAGTCAGTGACCTCATGGACCTCATTGGTGAGGAAAAAATCAACATAGTACGACTTCAAGGACTTCATAGACCAGTTCTTTCACCCAGTTGTTTGCATGCTGAACAACAACACAGAGCCAAGGATCAATGAAGAAATTCAGAGAATCCTGCACCTTTCTGATCTAGCTAAGATAAGGGATTGGTACTTATACCAAAACCACACAGAGATAAGAGTATATGGGTGTGAGATGCCTCCTTACAGATTTCCCAAATACCTCGCAGTGAGGATTTTTGCACTAGAATACATAAAGCAGATCGTGAATTCAGATGACATCCACTTTGTTGCAGCAAAGAATAAGCAATAGCTCAGAATCAAGACTCATATTGGCCCTTTCATCTGCAACATCAGATCAACAGGAGAAGAAGCAAATAACCTCTTGAAACAGATGAGGTTTACTCTGGGTTCCACTTGGGCATATGACCCATTTGGTGTCATCTCTGAACTCAGAGTCAAGCAAAAAAGTACTCCTTATGTTCATACACAGAAGCCAGAGGTGGAGAAATATATGAACCAGATAGAGTGGTAGGAGAACACATTACTAGAAACAAAAGAACAACCTGCCCCTGTAACTGCCTCACATACCAACACACCCCAAAAGTAAGTAGAGAAGAGATCAAGATAGGAGTTTTCTCCTTCAGTCATAGAGGTATCAGCCGAGGACTTCCAAGTTTACAAAAAGAGGTCCAAGACCAGTCATGCACCAGACTTTCTCAAGGAAGGAGAAACGCAGTCCACCATAGTCATGGATGGACCACACTCTTCAGCCTTTTCAGACAGTCAATTTATAGTGTCTACATTATCATCGACATCTCAAAGACAAACAAACACTATTCTGACAGCTGAATCAACTCATGGACAAACATAGTCAAATATTTTTGACAAGTATAAATAGATCAAGCAAAGAAATGAGCACCTCAACAATAACACCTATGCTCAGTTCTGGAAGCAGACCTCCACTGCTCAACAAATACTATTGTCAGCCTTTGACATAGAAAGAGGAAGAATGCAAGTGACATTCTTACAAGCACAAGTTCCCCATCCTAAAACATCTATAGACTATAAGAAGACTACCTTTGAGTTTGATGTAAAGGATGTCCATCTAGTGGACTAGATGGATATGCATAGGTAGACAAGAGAGATGATATTCTCTACCTTGACAAATACCTCAATTATTGCTTCAAAGTTGCAGGTATCCCTGAACAATATTCAGTCCCAATTAAAGTTGGAGAAGATATCTTCTTTGGCCAAGGACAACAAAATCAAATCATTAGAAGAATTGGTGCTGAAGATTAGGTATGACCCAACAAATGTCAAGGCAACAGAGGAATTGTTAAAAAATAAGAATGCTGATATAACATCTCTAAGAAAGCAGCTGAAGCTTCCAGCTACAAAAGATTCACAAGCTAAAGAAGTGGCTGAGACTGAAGGCCACAAAGAAGAAATGTTGAAGCTAATCATGGAACATAATGCACAAATAAGAGAAATGGAAGCAGAAATGGACAAACTGATAAAGGAAAATGAAAAGAATGTGCATATGGCCATGATCCCACCGGAGGCATTCCCTCTGATAGGAATTAGAACAACAGAAGCATCCACATTAGCGGAAATTCCATCAACAATCCCAGTACAAGTTTCAAATGCATCTGACAAACTTGTAAAATCCATGGAAGACGTGTTCATCCAAGGGGACAAGATAAAAAAACTACAGGAAGAGGTAAAGAACTTGCATGAGTTGAAGTCAATGTTCCAGGCCAGTCACCAGGCAGAGATGCATAAGTCTCAAAGGATTAGTCAAAAGTTACAACTACTAGAGAAAGAGACTGCCATGGAAAAAACCTTAGCCCAAGCTAAGGAAAATATTTGGATGGATATCATCAAGTCAATGTCAGAAATGTGGCCATCCGTACAGGTCATATTTGAACATCATGAATTATTATAGAAGGCCAAGGAAGCAATTGATACCATCAAAGAAGAATTAGGAGAAAGACCCATCGAGGCCATTGAACTCATCAGATTTCTAAACTCCAAAAACAAGCAGGGGTTAGAAGAACTAGAAATTGAGGACAGAACAAAGACCATCCTTGAGATCAAGAAGGTCCTGGCCAAGAAAGGATTGATGTTGCAACTAGAAGAAAAATCTCAAGTGATGGACATAGGTGTGCAAAGATTTTTCAGTAAGTTTGAAGTGCTACATAAGAAAGGTCTTCCTAGATTATTAGTACTAAATGACAAATTGATCACTTTGTTTGATTACAAACAAAAAATAAGTGCAGTGGCAAAGAACAGTTCAAAGTTTGCAGGGATACATGGAAGCATTACTAGAAAATCTTTCCTGGAGACACTACAATTGGAATTGAATATTGAACATGAGATTAAGCATATCTTCATCACTAAGCCTACATTTGCCAAGTATACTGAAATGGATGAAATATATAGGAAATTACTCAAGATTTCCATCCCAGGAAAAAAGAGGTGGGGAGATCTATGCACACTACTTGAGTAGAGATAGTTTTGGTGTTCTAGTCAACATGGAGCAGCCAGCCAAAGTCAAAGAGACAAGTCACCAACCACTTCCACCAAATCAACAAAAGGGATTCGAGCAAATCAACAAATCCCTATATTATGTATTTTGGAGATCTAGTTAGTTAGATATTCCCCCATAATATCCTGGTCATTTATGATAGGATCTGATGTAAATAGTTTTATAAATACTTCTCTCTTCAAAGTATTGTGGGTTGATTTTTGCACCCAGGAGCTATTGTGTAATTTTTCAAAGGATCAACTAGTAATAAAAGAGGCTTATTCACAGGATTCTTGTGTCAAATTGTTGGTGATGTCTTTGTCTCTTTATCAAATGTTTTCTCATTCTCTGTAATTATTTCATGTATTTCCAATTCTAATTATTAAAAGAAAGTCAAAAGAACATAATTTATTTCATACACTATGTCTCTGGTTTTTTAATGATCTGCCTGTTTTTCATCTGAAACCGAGTGAAGGAATTATTAACTTCTCCTCTCCTTAGTGGATTTTCCCCTTTTTTCCCTCTTATCCATTCCATTTAATCTGAATAGATCCAACAATTTTACTAGCATGCCATGTGGAGAAAACCTTATAAAAATCTAAAACTGATCCTCATCTTTAAGTATAGACCCCATAGCCTAATGGAAAATTAAGCATTCTTTCAACCAATTATTTTAAACAAACAAACAAAACTTGAACTGTCATAACTGGCCTAAAATTTTAAAACTCAAACAAATCTAAATCCTACAGAGAGATCCCTCTCTGAAGTTGGCAGTGCTAGATCCCAGCTTCCAAAGTGGTTTGGTAGTTACCTCTATCTTTTCTTCTACAACCCCTGGAAATTACATAGTGATAACATATTGGATCATGGATACCAAGTCGAAGGGCACCCACCAATAGGACATCCAACTATATCGGGTTGTCAAAGTAGGGCATCTACTTCACTAGCGAAAGTGGCTCACCAGGGGTTAGATTCAACAAAAGTTTCCCCATATGATGGAGGAACTTAACATAATGGGGAACATTATTTACTAAGGGGGGAGGACTAATCCAAGTGGATACTAGTGGCCACCCACCTATTCCACATATTCATAATGGTTTCACATCTTGGAAATTTTTCTACAGTTTTTTGAGTCCGAAAATTTCGGGGTCGTTTTGAGGCCCTAACGACTTTTTTTTGCCATTTGGGGGCCAAGGGTTTTCATGGAATTTCCTAGATTACCAAAAGTTCTATTTCTTAGTTAGTTCTATCCAAAGAGCTATCATGCACCCAAAATGGATATCTTATGCAAAAGTTGTGCCTCAGGAAGTTGACGTGTTAACTAGCCACCTCGGGGCCCATAAATCCTTTTGGCGCTTCATCTCCCAGGGTTAGGTTTTTGGATGTTTAGGGTTTTTGCATCTTTGGATTTATGCTTATGATAAAAGTCCCTTCTTGGCCTCTTTGTAATCAACTTCTTGCGAATGAGCATAGCCGACACATCTCTTTTAAGGGATAATCTACCACCATTTTAGCTAGTTTGTGTGATTTTCATTTTACAACCCTTTCTATCCCATTCATTAATAGAATCTAAGTTTAATTGTATTATTGTGTTTCTTGCAATATGTTTGTGTGTTTCCTTGTTGTATTTCTTCCTTCATTTTGTTCTTTGCATAATCTAGATCAAATGGATAATACTATGTAATGGTTTATCGACAACTTATTTTATTTATGACTAAGCTAAAGTTTTCTTACTTTTAAAAAACTGTCCAAGTGTCACGTTGCACGTTTTTTAATGGAAATCAAATGTGTCGGACCAACGATGTTTCAAACATATAGTATGTGATGAAAAAGTATGTTTCTTTTGTTCCCTCTTCCTCCTCATAATATCCAAAAGGGTGATTATCATTTTCATCACCCAAAGTTTGTGCACAAATCCCAACTAAAACAAGAACCAAAGTTAGACATCCAAGGGCCGAGCCACGCAATGACATATGGAACTTCATCGCCAAGGATAATGCTCATCCTTTATAGGTTCCATCTAGGCCCACTAGTTGGGACCCACCTTATTATCACTTTTTGGGGACCCTGCCCTCCCTACCTAGTGCCACAACCTCCAACTATCTATTGTCATGAACAACTCCCGTGTGGTACCTGCAAGGTTGTTAGCCATCTTCCATGTTCATTGCATGCTGCTACAGTGCCTTCACCGTTATCCTCCCATGCCTTCAAAAACCTACTCACTTAATACCTTAGACACACATCGTGTTGTTTCATACCATCATTTTCCCCCCTCTGCGACCCAATTCGACTCTATTGTTCGCCCATTGAAGACCATCCCTTTATTTTTTGGGCATTGTTGGTTCCCCCTCCCTTTGCATCCCCCTTAAAATCTGGTGTAACTATCAAGGACATCTCTGTGATTTAGTTTAGAAGGATGATGATGGTGGCACTGTTTCTAATTCAACGACACCCATCATGTTATTTCATATAATAATTCCCCCCCTCTGTGACATAATTCAACTTTGGCTCCATCGAGGACCATCCCTTTGTTCAATGGGAATCATTTTCCTGCTTCTACGACCCCATTTAGCTATGGATCTAGTACTGCTAGGGATGTCTCTGCAATCAATTTTTCCTACATCGAGGATTGTGGTGTTGTTTCATGGGCACATTTTCCCCTTCTCTATGACCAACTTCAAGCTTGCCAAGGATCATTCCATTGTTTTATTTTTTGGGCATTGATTTCCTGTCTCTACGATGAGTTTGGCTCTAGCTTTGGTCCCATCAAGGATGAGATTTATTCTTGTCTAACTTGGGGCTCTACCGAAGATTGTTAAGATATTTTGTAGGCATTGTTTTTCTTTCTTTGCAACCAAATTTAGCTCCAATGAGGATTGTCACTTTGTTTCATGGGCATTATTTTCCCTTCTTTGCGATTGAGTTTGACTCTAGCTTTGGTCCCGTTGGCCCCATATGCAACCTTGCAACCTTGTCCCTTGGCAACCAAGTTTGGCTCTGGTCCTTTCAAGAACCTTCTCCCTTTGCAGTTGAGTTCGACTATGGTCTCGTTGAAAAACCTCGGCTCCCTTCTTGTCCCGCGTTGTCTTGGTAATTTTTCTTGCAATTCTTTAAATTGAGAACATTTGTTTTTTCTAGAGAATTATAATAGTTATTTTTTGTTTACAAAGAGAAAGATTTGGATACCAACATTATGTCATTACATCAATGTTATACTTTCATTTTTATATAATGAATGTTATTTATGTCATGCCGATGTTATAGCCAGATATATGTCAAATCTTTTCTTTGCTAGTGTTAGCATTATATGGGAACCCACATTATATGTGATGTTTTATATAGTGTTATTTTAGGTATTATCACACCCATTTGGCCATGTTTGTGGCAAGTACATTTTAGTTCATGGAAAACCACATATGCCCTTCCTGAAAACCCACAATGGAATCTTTTTTACGCTGCATATGCCCTTCCTGAAAACCCTCGACTACTGCCTCCCGCATCCTTGCAATGGCATCTACCACAACAATGGCATGTCAACTTTTAGTGAGCACCATCAACACCTGTACCATATAAATCAACCCCTTCCAATAGGTGGAGGGGAAGGGCCCCCAATAGGTGGAGGGGAAGGGGGGCCTCCAACATTGTCAAAGATCATAAGAACTCCAAGAGAGATCTCTATTCTCCTACTTACATAGAGAAGGAAAAATATGATTGAAATCGAAAATAGATGAATCATTTCTTGGTGAAGAATTATCGTATCTGCTCAAGCGTTGAACCACCTTATTTATTAAGGAGTTTAACCTTGAATTATAGGAAAAAATTCAAAAATAAGATGCGGAAATGGGATAAATGACACTCGTGGAAATTGAAAAAATTGTATGTGGACAATGAGACTTGGGGGTCTCATGTGGATAGTGTAACATCCCAATTTTGATCCCTTGATTAATTTGTAATTAATTATGGTTAACAATGGTTTTATTGCGGCATGGATATTTAATTACCATGCCATGGTGGTCTAGACATATTTAACATTATGTATACATTATTTTTAGCTAATGAAGAAACCAAACAATTGTTTGCGCACAAGTGCATATGTAGGCTATGAAAGTATGAGTGGGAGAAAGTGAGGGGGACAAAAAGGGGTTTTACATGCCAAAAGTCCCAAGCTAGCTTGCTAAATTATTATTGTGAGTGACCATCTGTTCCTCCTTTTGACTCTTCCAAAACCAATCATCGAATGCATGTAAAGGGGTTAGTAAAAGAAGTCACCTCCCTAGCTATGAGGACATGGGAAAGGTACCCTCATGATGGGAAGGGTAATACTAAATGAATGTGAGAGGCAGGTGAAAGAGTCATCTCTTAGCATGGGTTGAGTACAATATTTTTGGGGAATTATGAGAGTCAAACTTGCATGGGAGAAAAGAGAAGGAAAAATTTGAGTAGAAGACAAAACACAGTTTTAGGAGGAGAGAGAGAGAGAGCAAAATAAGAGTTCATGTAGAGAAAAGAAGCCAACCATAGTTTGTGGGGAAGAACAACCATGAAAGCATCTTGAAATGAGCAGAAAACTGTGATATATTCCTAGAGTTACAAGATTATAGTTGGGACCTTGTTGGGCACACACTGAAGAGCAATGAAGAGGGGAGACTTGTGAGGGCTTGTGCAACAGAGAAGAGATTTCTCTACTTATGTTGTGTGGGGAAGACATTGGGGTGACCAAATACTATTTTCGATTACTAAGAACTAAACAATTGTTTCCTAGTAATTAAATTCTTACTTTGAGTTGAGAGACTACCCAGAAAAATCTCTGTGAGTGTTAATTTTTCCCTTGTGGTATCATGGAATTCCTAGGGGGTGACCTGTTGTATAGAAATTGATGTGTAACAAAATCTCAATTAGGTGAAAAATTTATCACCATCAGTCAGTTGTTTGGGTAGTAGCTTACAAATAGATAAGTTCTTATTTATACTCTGGAAATTTATATGCATGTTCAATTTATAAAATTTTCATGGTGTATGAAGAGGAATATGTTAAATAAGTGGATGGTCATGTGTTTAGTGATTTCCTATGTGCAACAATGAACTCATGTGTTGCATATTTCCTTTGATTTCATACCATAGAAAAGCACAAGTTAGAAGTCTGAAAAAAACCATGTTTAAAGTTCTACAAATGAGGACGGTGATTATTATTTTGTTCCTTTACTAAAATCAAACAATGAGCTAGATGATTGTGGTGTTATATTTACGGATTTTGCCATGATTGGGAATATACTATGTTGGGATCCTTGTATCTCAAATTGATTAGTGTAATTGGTGTTTGTGCCTTGTATATCTTGGCACGTGCCTTTTTTTCCCATTCTAACGCATCTTACTTTATGGTAATAGTGTAATGACGAATGAGTGTGTAAAGTTAAATTATGAATTGTGATATTTGGTGATGAAATGTGTAAAGTTAAATTATGAATTGTGATATTTGGTGATGAAATGCCTTTAGAAAAGGATAGTGCATAAGGTGTCACTAGTTATTCCCTTTGAGAAAATAATTCCCTACATAAATAATATGAGCTTTGGGTTGTGGAAATCACCTTCAAACCATTAGGTATCCTCTTTAACCAGTCGAATTAAATATGGATAGCACCATAAATTTCCTTGCATCCTTGATGAATAGAGAAAGGATATGTCTCTGTTGTCATTTTGATTTAGCTTCAGGATTGGGAAGGAATGTTTCAACCAAATATTTCTCCAATCAATTCCCATTTATATCCTTGGGTTCGACATGTTGACTTTCCCATACATTGGCGCCTTAACCCAATTGTCAACTGATGCTCAACAAACTTCCTCTCAGTGTCTTAATTCTTTCATCTTCATCGTTGAAGAGATTCACCTTTTCCACAACGTCTGAGCAAATCGATGATGAATTGGCACCCAAATTTCCCTCAATTCGACACCCTAGCTACCCCACACTATCGATGTTTGCAAATAAATATTTTTATCGGTGTCTGGTGAAGAGTTGTCCCAACGGTGAGGACAAGAAAACTCCAATCAACGATGAAAAATATGTCTCAAACCAATGTTATGAAATGGTCCTGAAATCGATGCATGGAACTATCTTTGGAATGCAGATTGTGGAGAAAAAGAGTAAATAAAAAGCGGTGTCTTTCTCCCTACTATGCCCCAACTAATACAAAGGTCAAAAAGGTAAAACAAAGAAAAAGCACATGCCTTCTTCAGAAAATTCCCCAAATGAGGACCCCCCATGCAAATTTTTAAAATTTCCCCTATGTGAAAGACCCCTCCAAACTATAATTCATCGAGGATCCCCCAAATTTTAATTTTTTTATTACGATATTATAATCTAGAAACTACCTTTATGCCAACTACGTTGGCATTACAAATATTAATGCTAATTATGCTCATTGTGTTGGCATTATGCAATAATAAAGTTATGCTCGCTATCCCAATGTTAGGCAAACATAAAACTATACGCTCACTATGCCATAGTTGATACATTTTAACCCAACTGCATGAGAATTGTAAGTTTGCAAACTGCAAAAAGTTATGTTATGATTCAATAGGCATAATGTTAATACATTTTGACATGTATGTTTTTTTAGTTATATTATCATTCTATTTAAACTTTGTTATGTTGTTATGTTATGCCAAGTACATCAATTGTACAAACAACCCCTAAGAAAACTATAACTTTGTAAACTACCCCTAGGCAAACAATAATTCAACAATAATTCAACAAGGACTCTCATTTTTTTTTAATTTTTGTTATGATATTTATATTTTGTTATGTTTTTATGTTTATGCCAAGCACATTAACTTTACAAATTGTTCCTAGACAAATTATAACTCTGAAAACATTAATTCCTTCAACTACAATTCAACCAGGACACTAACTAGTGTTATAAATCATGACACTAGCCAGTGTTATAATTCATCACATCAACATTATCCAAACTACATTGATATTATCCCTCGGAAAACTATAACTCTTCAAATAGTAATTCCTTCAATTGTAATTTAGTAAGCACTTCTCATTTTTTTTTTTTAAGTTTTGTTATGTTTGTATGTTCTGAAAAGCACACCTAAATAACATTCGGTGTTATAAATCATGACAATAGATTTATCCGAACTATGTGGATGTTATTCATGTTTAGAGTTTGGCTTACTATGCTAGCGTGAATACATTTTAACTTGTGTTGAAGAAAACCTGTTGATAAAGATGATGACTATGTTGATGATGTTTCTACAATCAATATATCAAGAACAAGAAGATCAATCTGACATTTGAGATGGAAATTGCAGGTGACTATTTGAATTTTTTGTTTGTTTCTATTACCTATTAAGCTAACACGCTTCATGATTTATTTGTGTAGGTTAACCCTACAACCTTTACTGGGATATCAACAAGGATTTGATCTTCCACTCAGATTGCTAAGCTCAAAGAGGATCCTCCCCTCCATGTTTTCTATCTAGAGAGTCCCTCTCCCCCTCCTAATATATAGAGTCCCCCCTCTTCCCTTCCTATTTGTCTTGTCAACTACAAAGATGAAGATGATGATATACTTGATGATGTCATACTATATCCGACATCAATAAGTTTGCTCATGGTAATGATTCTGTGTTTTTGTTGTTAATTACTCTTTCAATTTGATGTTTGTGTGGTTCCCCCAATGTTTATTGTTGGTTATTTGAGCTTTGTGGGAATAAGAGCAGGATGAGGAAGTTGAATTGTGGCTCAATGAAGAAGTGTTGGAGGAAATTTATGGTAAAAGTGAGTTTGAGAGAAAAAGATACAAGGTCTTAAGTTCTCGGTGTTATGAGTTTCTGCAAATCACTATGCTATTATTTCGATGTTGTACTCTAAAGTGTCGGTGTTATAACTTTTATGATTTTTTCTCGCAACAAGAATCCATGACAATGGACAATATTGACAATGGCCTGGACAATATGTAGAGATAATGATGACAAATTTAAATTTACATTTAATGTTATTTTATTTATTTTATTTTATTTTAATTTTTTTTTTTGATATAATGTTGCTCTTATTTTCTTCTACACCCTCTATTAACAAGATGTATCGATGATGAGCTCACTCTTGGTTATTGTGTCACCCAGGTGGAGCCAAGGACTTAGATCCATGATAGATAGATGTGCATTCTAAGCACAACTTGCCACATAGTAAAAGAAAGAAAATCCCTAGAATGCACATCACACTATAGGATGTGTGGGAGGTACGTAGCAAAAAGTAGGCGAATTGGTACAAGGATATGGCAATGGGGACCATTTACTCTAGTAAGCGACCTCACACCGCAACTATCTTTAGTAATTTTAGCAAGTTAACACAAGTGTATTCATGTACCCCCAATAAGGGTAACAAGTTTAAAGTCCACGCCAGGAGAATGGGGGCACATGAATAATACTTTTTATTATTTCTTATGATCATCTGAGAAGAGGTTTCCCTTTTTATTATTTATTGTTACCATCTCAGATGGGGTTTCTTGGAATGGGCTTGTTTTTTTTTATTTCTTCTCATCATCTTAGAGGAGGTTTCCCGATATGGGCTCCTTTGCAAGACTTCAAAATAAACATTGTATTACAACTATTGTACAATAATACAATCTCAACCGTTCGAGAGTTGCACGTCTGATTCTGGACCCCCCCTCCCACCACTAAAGGCAGAACATCGAGGGGGATCTAGAATGAAACCTCAGTCGTAGATCTGAGCGGGTGGATTCTGGCCATCCATATCTGCTCGTTGCTTACCTCAATGTGCATTCGCGCCACGGCTTAAATCCGACATCTCTTTCTCACATATAACGGTCGTTACAGACCTTGAGATCCTCCGAAAGAATCTCGTCCATTCATCGGGATTTATCATCATGAGAGTCCAAACTCTCTATCACGAGGCTCCCAAATTCTTGATCCCCGGTTTCCCGATGTGGCTAATCTCTCGACACGTAACCTCCGTAAATTGGGTGGTCCAGATCTGTCCCGGGATTTCCACCATGGAAATTCCCGATCTCTCGTCACCAGGACTCCAAATCTCGCGATTCCTGATTCCCCTAAATGGGTAATCTCATGACACGTGACCTCCGTCAATCAGACGGTTCAGATCTAACCCAGGGTTTTCACCACGGAAAATCCCGAGCCCTCGTCATCAGGATTCCTGATTTTGCGATTCTCGATTTCCCGAAATGGGTAATCTTATGACACGTGGCCTCCGTCATTCAGATGACTCAGATCTATTCTGGGGTTTTTACCATGAAAAATCCTGAACTCTCGTCATCAGGATTCCCGATTCCGCGATTCCCGATTTTCCGAAATGGGTAATCTTACGACACGTGGCCTCCGTCATTCGGACGACTCAGATATATTCCGGGGTTTTCACCATGAAAAATCTTGAACTCTCGTCATTAGGATTCCCGATTTCCCGAAATGGGTAATATTACAACACGTGCCCTCCATCATTCGGACGACTCAGATCTATTCCGGGGTTTTCACCATGAAAAATCCTGAACTCGTCATCAGGATTCCCGATTCCGCGATTCCCGATTTCTCAAAATGGGTAATCTTACGACATGTGGCCTCCATCATTCGGACAACTCAGAGGTATTCCGGGGTTTTCACCCCTATACACTGGGGTCTTTAACCCTCTGGTAACTCCTGATAGATCCAACGATTGTCGGGTTTTTTTCAGACGAGATCTGACGACTCAGATTGTTTCCTACCTATGCATTCTTCCATAACTCCCTGGACGTGGAAAAATCAACGGTCCAGATACTCCCATGGACCTTGGAGATCTACGGTCCCGAATTCTTCGCTGTCCACGAAGACACATAAAACAAAGGGGTAAGGCATTTAACACCCTACTCACTCCTACCAATCTAACGGTCATGCGTGACCATAGGTTTCCCGACGGAATCTCGTCCGTCGATTAATACCTATCAGGGTTAAGGCACTTAACACCCCATCTTCTTCTTCTGATCTGACGGTCGTGAGTGACCACAGATCTCCTGACGGAATGTCATCCGTCGATTCGATACTTCATCCTTATGCTGCCATCTCGGGTTTTCAAGCGGATCGTTCCTTCTCGTGCAGGGTTACTAAGGCCTTACACCTTCACATTCGCTTTCCCGGTTCTTGATGGGATTTTCACGGAGGGTATCTCTATGGGGACGTTCTTACCCGGGGTACTATCTGAGGCATATAAGGGTACCTTTCTCCCAAGAATCAGACATGCGGTCTGAATTAGGTCAGTAAGCATATAAATAACGATTTATGAAGACATAAGCCATACGTAGTCTTTCCATTATAAACATGCATCTACCAGTATTGATCGAAAACACCATACAAACATTCTTACAATGAAATCATTCACAGTTTCACAGATTATGGGCATAATTATCAGAATAAACATATATATTTCAAGATGCCAGAGGAAAAACACTTATAAGAAATAACACCAGGGGTTAAGCAACTGCTAAGAGGGGTGCTCGTTTCCACCCAACCGTAGGCTCAGCGACTCCCAACGGATTTACCACTAGCCACCCCTGAGTTGAGACCACGATGCTGTGAGACTACGTCTCTGTTTTCCAGTGACCAGGAGAGAAGGTTACTCTCCTTCTTCTCTGCTATCACCCACTCTACATATTTCCAGAGTTCTCCTCTTCCCCTCGCGTTTGCCCCTAATCACTTATACCCCACGCCTTATCCTCTTGCGAGGTTGCGTGTGGCGCGATTTCCCTCACATTGGTCAGTCATGAGGGCTCTACGGATGGGCGGTTCACCTCCCCATACCTCATTAATTCCTGAGGAGCCATCAACCTGCTAGCCTGCAAGACATTTAATTCGGGGCCAACGAGCCACTTTTGGTTCTCTGGGCCAGTGAAGTCCAAATACGGTATTAATTCTCGGTGGAAGTTAACGCCACCTTTCCAGGTGCCTTCCACCGCCATCATGGTCTCTTTTTCTGCATATCCCCTCTTAACAGTCCTGCAATATAAATTCATAATGTTATTCACATTCATTGACCTTTTCCATAAGGTCCATTCACATCACATATTCACATTCATGAGTTTGCCACGGTTCTGGCCAGTCCAGTTATTTTTACAAACTGGGGGAAACAGGGTGTTACAATTTCCTCCCCCTTAAAGGAACATCATCCTCGATGTTCTTATCTTTTAACATGAATTGTATGTATAGAAGTAAACAAAATCGGATATGCCTGTCTCATGGCATCCTCCATTTCCCATGTAGC
>JZKD02S0730853.1:229609-240654 GCA_000966675.3 Picea glauca | reverse complement strand
GCTCAAGTCCACAACGGAAGAAGGAGAAGGTTAAGCAGGTCTGGATGCCAAAAACTCATTGTGCGTTCTGCAACAAGAGTGGACATCAAAAGGCTAGTTGTTGGAAGCTTAATCCAGAGCTTCGTCCCAGGAAGGACAAAATTATTTTGCATGTACCCACGAAGGAGGAAGGATTACCAGCGAAGCGAGAGGAACATTGTGAAGGAAAGAAACCAACCACTTGGTTCTGCCAGAAGTGGATGTCTCGACTTCAGTGTGTTTTGCTTCCCCTGATGTAATCATCTTTCAGAGACAAAGAGCAAGCCGGGTGGCCTATCCTGAGCTTGTAGAGTGGTCAGTAACCTTTTGGGGACCAAAAGGTCTTATTGTGGGGAGGTGTGATCCGAAATCGGATCCAGAAGCCTGTCAGGGCATGAAAAATGCTCAAAAATGAAAGTGCTCGGAATCTGACGAAACCAACACCATTGCGTCTGGCTCGTCTTCCTGATTTCGGTGGTATAATTTTTTTGTCAAACAGAGTCCGTATGAAGAATATATCGCATTCTGTCTGCCAAGCCAAACATGCAAAATTTTGGATGTTGACTGTACCTGTCTGTACAGTCCGTAAATGGCACGTGTCAGTCCATACAGGACACGTGGCAGGTCTGTACGCTGACACGTGGAAGGTTCCGTACAGGACATGTGGCGGCTCCAGGGAGTGACACGTGTCAGGCTGATTTGGCATTTTCGGCGCGCAGTTGGACCAATCCCGAAGTGACACATGTCACCACTGAAAGGGTGACATGTGGCAGGGTGACGTCAGCAACTGACGTGGCAGGTTGACGCGGCAAGTGACTGGGCATACGACAAGTGATGTGGCAAGGTACAAAAGCTGACGTGGCAAGGATGACGTGGCGTACAGAAATGACGTGGCTCGTATTACGTGGACCAATAGGTGGCTGACATGTGGCATTCATCGAGTGGATGTAAAGATGCCACGTGGCCCAATCACGGGCTGCCACGTGGCACCTCAGTTTTTTCCAATACGGGCTATGTCAAAATTTTTGGTGTCGCCGGGGATCGAACCTGCGACCTCCTCCACAACAACGCCTTCGCAACAGGGCTCCGACCAACGGGCCATCGGGTGTCACTTGTTATGGAGGTGGCAAAGCTTTTATTTAAATTGAATGTTGTGTTTAAACCGCGGGGGGTCGGGCCGGGGCTTAGCCCTGACCCCGGTTACATTACATTGCATATGACCTAGCCCTGGTTGAATGGCGCACGGGATTTTGTATAGACACCAGCCCGTGGCCCTATGGGCATATACCACGTGACCAAGTGTTATAGAGCGCGGTTATGACCGTGGCCATATGGAAAAGAGCCACGAGACCAAGTGCTAATGCTGTTTGGGGCCAGCGCTAGCCCTTTGGGCTAAGCGCTTGGCCATATTAACATTAATATGACCATTTGAAGGGGGCGCGCCCAGGAGAAGGGGCTTAAGCCCATTGTTAACTATATTATGGTTTGAAAAGTGGGTTTTATAGCCACTTTAGTTATTTTAAATGTAATTAACTCCTTTTTAATGTAATTGGGGGTTATTGGGCTTTTTTAGAGCCTAATTCTTGGGAGGAAGTTGGGGATGAGCAACCAACTTTCCCACTATTTAACCAAGGCCATTTTGAGGCGAAGGACACAGATTTTGGACGGTTTTGGAGAGCAGAGATGCTGAGGCAAAGCCAAGTCAAAGCCAGTTTGAGGCAGGGAAGCTGTTGAGGAGGAGATGCTGTCGAACGATTTCTGAGAGCTTCGGACATCCGTTTCAGGTGCCGTCTTTTGTGCAAGATTCTAGAGATCTGGACGAACATGACCAGATCAGTCTGGAATCCATTCGACATTGTAATGATGTACCATTAAGATTTTGAACAGAAATAAAGAAGCCTGCCCTACAGAGAAAAGGCCCGGAGACGTAGGCAAAGTTGTGCCGAACTCCGTTATCAACCTGTGCATTATGGTTTGCTATTTTTCATTGCATTTCAGATCTGCATATATTTATATGGCTGTATAATTCCTTTTCTTTCCTCATTCTTTCGCTAAGTTTCCCAATGGTCAATTAATTCATGCAAATAAAACTCAACCATAAGTCATTCGAAAAATCCTGATGGATCAAAGGTTAAGGCACTTAACACCCCATCTTCTTCTTCCGATCTGACGGTCGTGAGTGACCACAGATCTCCCGACGGAATCTCATTTGTCGATTTGATACTTCATCCTTATGCTTCCATCTCGGGTTTTCAAGAGGATTGTTCCTTCTCGTGTAGGGTTACTAAGGCCTTACGCCTTCACATTCACTTTCCTGGTTCTTGATGGGCTTTTCACAGAGGGTATCTCTATGGGGAGGTTCTTACCCAGGGTATTATTTGAGGCATATAAGGGTACCTTTCTCCCACGAATCAGACATGCGGTCTGAATTAGGTCAGTAAGCATATAAATAGCGATTTATGAAGACATAAGCCATACGCAGTCTTTCCATTATAAACATGCATCTACCAGTATTGATCGAAAACACCATACCGACATTCTTACAATGAAATCATTCACAATTTCATAGCTTATGGGCACAATTATTAGAATAAACATATATATTTGAAGATGCCAGAGGAAAAACACTTATCAGAAATAACACCAGGGGTTAAGCAGCTGTTGGGAGGGGTGCTCGTTTCCACCCAACCGTAGGCTCAACGACTCCCAACGAATTTACCACTAGCCACCCTCGAGCTGAGACCACGATGCTGTGAGACTGCGTCTCTGTTTTCCAGTGACCAGGAGCGAAGGTTACTCTCCTTCTTCTCTGCTATCACCCATTCTGCATATTGCCTGAGTTCTCCTCTTCCCCTCACGTCTGCCCCCAATCACTTCTACCCCACGCCTTATCCTCTTGCGAGGTTGCATGTGGCGCGGTTTCCCTCGCACTGGTCAGTCATGAGGGCTCTATGGATGGGCAGTTCACCTCCCCATCCCTCATTAATTCCTGAGGAGCCATCAACCTTCCAGCCTGCGAGACATTTAATTCGGGGTCAGTGAGCCGCTTTTGGTTCTCCGGGCCAGTGAAGTCCAAATACGGTATTAATTCTCGGTGGAAGTTAACGCCACCTTTCTAGGTGCCTTCCACCGCCATCGCGGTCTCTTTTTCTGCACATCCCCTTTCAACAGTCCTGCAATATAAATTCATAATGTTATTCACATTCATTGACCTTTTCCATAAGGTCCATTCACATCACATATTCACATTCATGAGTTTGCCACGGTTCTGGCCAGTCCAGTTATTTTTACAAACTGGGGGAAACAAGGTGTTACAATTGTCATATCTCAAACATTTGATTTTCAAGTCTGTCTCTGTTTCAATGATATCTTTATATATCTTGAAGTGCTCAAATGCCTCTGACTTCTTCTTGAGAAAGAAAACTGCATTAATTCTTGTATAGTCATCAATCGGTAGAATGAAGTATTGTTCACCATTTAATCCATTTGTCCTTGTTGGTCCACATAGATCAGTGTGTACAATCTCCAATGGTTTGGTTGTTAAGTACTCCTTTGATTTGAACTTGGTCTTGGTCTGTTTTCCCTGTAGACAATGCTTACATAGAGTATTCACTAGCTTTGAAATTTCAAACATTTCTCTTACTGCTTCCTTTCTGCTGATTTTGAAAAGATTGTCAAAGTGCATGCGACCCATTATTCTATGCCAGAGCCAACTTTCATTTTTATTTCCTAAACACCATCTCTCCTTTCCAATTTCATTCAAAACATATATGTCATTCAGAGTCCTTATAGTTGTCACTACTAACCTGCCTGATCCTTCTTTCCTTATTTCACATTTCTCTGAGTCAAACTAAAGTGTGTGTCCTTGATCACACATTTGACTTACACTCAATAGATTGTGCTTCATATCTTCAACCAATAGAACATTTTCTTCCATTGCATCTTTGCTTCCAAGATTATTTTTTCTCTACCTATAATTTTAGTTGAATGATTAATGCCAAATGAAACCGATCAATCTTTTTCTTTCTTCAGAGTTATAAACCTGTTCCTGTCACCTGTAATATGCTTTGAACAACCATTATCATCATACTAATCATTTTTCTTGTGTTGTTCCTGTAGAGCAAGCGAGCATTGAGTCTGCTTTCTTTTCCACATCCCTTATGGTTTTGATATCTGACTTCTAATGTTCTGCTTTGATTCCCTGGGTGGAATAGTCAATATGCAATTCTTCGCTATGTGACCAAAATTGTTGCATTTGTAGCATTCTGCTTCATTGCTCAATGAACCAAAACTGTTTTGGTTCCTACTGTATGCTTCATAATATCTTATGGGATAACTATTATTTAAGTAACCTGCATTGTTACTTCTGTTCTTGGGATAGGCTCTGCAGTTTACCGCTTTATGTCCAAAACTAGCACAATTAAAACAATGGCCACAAAAGAATCTTTGATACTTGGGAATAGATGATGTTCTTTGTGATGCACTCCTTCTGAATTTGTCTTCTTGAGTCTTCTTTACTTCTGGAATGTTCTTCTTTGGGGGCATGCATTCTTCCTTCTTGCCTGAATCTTTCACAATCTCTGCATAGCTTATTTTCTCTGCTTCATGTTTCATTGTCTTAGAGCTTGACCCTTTCTCATTCTGTACTTGATTATATCCTAGTTCGGATCTGTCATCTGATGATCTTTGACTGCTGATGATTTGATCCAATATTTTGGTGCTCTTCTGATGCATATCTTTCTTCTGAAGATCTTTCCTTAAAGAGACTACTTATGCTTCCAAGATTTCGATCGTTTTCTCCTTTTCTTTTAAAATACTTATAAGAATTTCCTCAATTATTTTGTCTTCTTCTATTTTAACTTTTAGACTCATGATCATCTGCTCTAGTTCTTCAGAGTTGGAATTTTGAGATCCCTCTTTCATTTTTAACTCTGCCTTGAGTGACTTGTTTTTCTTTCTTTCCTTTTCGAGTTATTCTAATGCACTGATTAGCTCTACTCTAAGGTTGACTTCACCTTCTTCTTCAGAATCATCTTCTACTGCCATGAAAAGTAGTCTTTCTAAATCATTGTTACCGTCATTATCTTCCTCGTATGATGAGGAACTGTCCTCTTTTGAGTAGAAACTTTTCTTGAAGAATTTCTTATTGTTTCTTCTCTTGTTTCCCTTTTGATATTTATTTTCCCTTTTAGAAGCTTCTTCTTCATCAATATATTTATTCCTATAAGGACATTTAGAAGCAAAATGACCAATACCACCACAATTAAAATGGTTGGTGTTGTATATCCATCTACTACTGCTTTCCAAACATCAAATCCATGTGCTTGTAAAACGGTTTTCATCCTTTTATTCCAGAAGGTATATTTCTACCTGTCAAACCTTAGTGCTCCAATCTTAGTGTATTCCATGATCTCCTTTTAGTGATTAGACTGCTTCTTGAAGGACCTAATCTGATACCAATTTTTGGAATACTGAGGGGGGGGGTGAATCATTATTCTTTCGTTCTTTAACCACAATATAAATCTATTCAATCAACATTCAATATAACATCAGTACCATAAATCAATGCATAAACAACACATAAACACAATACATTGAAGTTTTACGTGGAAACCCAATGTGGGAAAAAACCACAGAATGCTTTCCTTATTTGTCAAAGAGAATTCATTGGAAGCACCGACTTCCTATTTCTCCAGCTACAACTGGAAGGAGGCTCCAACCCCTATTTATAGGCTGCAACCTGGAAGAAGCTCCAACTCCCTAATTTTATGGCTCCAACTGGAAGGAGGCTACAACCCCCTTTCGTTGCCCCATCCAACCACCCTAAAATATAACTGTAGACAACCCCTTCAGTACCTTTGTTGTTGTAACTGATAACCTGTTGTTGGTGCTACTTATGATACGTCTGTTGCTGCTACTGATATCAATATCTCATCAAGACTACAACCACTTATTCCTCATGCCAAAATCCATAAGAGAATTCTCTAAATCAACATCTTATGAATTACTGAGACATACTTGTTCTTGATTTATTCAAAATAAATCCCTAACACACATAGGAAGACATACCTTTAGACCGTAGCTGACCTAAGATTTTAGATACTTGATATTCCATAAATTTTCCTCGTAGGTCCGCGACTGTGTGCATTGTATTCCCACGAGTATCTACGCTTTCCCTCACTGCAGATCATGGATGTCCACGCTTTTCCTCCTGAAACTTGCAGATATACTCAAGGAATTCCTGTATGAAATCCCTTCTTCGTGCTCTCGACTCTTGCAAAATTCTTACTTCACTTGACTTCTATGTGTTTGACTCACTGCCTCGGATCTTCAACCTATATTCTTAGAGGTGAATACACAAAAGTGATCTGCAATGGACTCTTCTCTGTGTTATAAAGAGAAATTTCTTAATGACATGCAACATGCAACATGCAACTCACATATAACCTGTTATATTATGTTGACTGCCACTTAACTTTGACATGCAACTTTATTCAAGGGTCGACATTAATGACAACTAATCTTCCATTATCTAAACTTTCGACAAATAATCTCTTTCCATAATTAATCTTTTTCGATAATTAATTAATCCTTGCACTCTTTTTCGATAACTATGCAATAATTAATCTCTCAACCATTAATTAATTTATCTTTCAACAGTTTGTTGGGATGGCAACAAGGCCATATGCTATGGTAGAATCATCAAAGGTAGTACCAGTGGTTCCAATATCTAACCTATCAGTACCAAAGCTATAAGCAATAATATAAGCATAACCTATAACACCTAGATCAAAGACAGAGACTAAAGATGCAAGAGTAGCAATTATAGGTCTAGACTAAATAGTTTATTTAGGTGATTCACTTGGTTAACTAGAATCAATTAAGTTGGCGTTATTGACTACAATGACACTGGTGTTATTGACTACAATGAAATTGGTGTTATTGTTAGTTTTTGTTGTTATGCTAGTTTAATTTATAGTTTGTTTTGTTGTTATGCATTAGATAGACAATTAAAATTGTTATAGTTTGTTTTATTGTTATTTATCGTCATTATTTATAGCGAAGTTACCGTTTGTTTTTGTTTGATATGTTAGTTATAGTTATCGAGTTACTTTAAAAGATGAATATAGTTATCTTCGGATTTATTATCAATAAACAATTCAATTCTTTCATTAGGTTTGTCAATTTGCTTTTGCTTTTATGTTAGGTATGTTAGTTCAAGTTATAGTTTGTTGGGCGGTTTTGTGGTATACTCTCTAAATAAAAAAAATTGAGAGTAAACGACTAGATAGACTATATATATATATATATATTGTGCAACTATACTGCTACACTATGTGGTGTAGATCCTCATGTCTACAATGTTTAAAATCCACTCTCTAAGATCCAAGAATTTCTCAGGAAATGGTTGCTCACCAAGAAATAGGAAATGGGTATAAAAAATAGGGTTCTTATGGGTAATGATTTTTTCCCAAATACGACGCCTCAATATTTGGTTACTAGTAACATAGGATGGATGTCACATTGTGTTACTCTTCAAGAAAGAAATATCACCTAATACAAGCATTATTAAGTCAATCATCATGTTTTTATTAAGTAATTCACATAATGATAGGTCAATCAACAAGTTACTTTAAAAGATGAAAATAATTATTTTCATATTTGTTATCAATAAATAGTTCAATTCTTTCACTAGAGTTAGTCATACATGCACTCTTCCTGGAGTGAATGCTAACGTTACCAATAGTCTTGTCTAGGGGAGACAATGTGGTCTCTAGGATATCTTTGGTGATTTGTTTTAGGAAGTGGTATATGATTGGGTTATTTACATCATATGCCACATCTGATATGATTTGCAGCTATGACAAGTATCGACAATTGAGGAAATCAAAGGCATTCACATGCTTGCATTTTGGTAGACCTTTTGGAATATTCTCTGATAAATCTCCTTAGGCACTTGTGGAAATAACTAGTTTCAACGTTATCACTTTTCATATTCCTTAAAGATTTCAATCGACAAGTTGAAAAATCCCCAAATGATTCATTATTTTGCATACCTCACTACTTCCAACTAAACATTATTTTTTTTGCATTTTGTAAGAATGCAATGATCAATAGCCTTGTTGAACTCCACAATCACCCAATACATAGTATGTTCATCTGTGAGACAATGGTTTTCCTCTTCATCCCCTTCCCCAAATAGTGGCGTTTCACTCACCTTCAAAATTGTTGCAATAAGGTATTAATACCGTGATAATTGTGGCAATGATGTTGGTGGTTCAACAAAGTTTGGAAATAACATTGCACCCACCGGAGGAGCCATGAGTGGGAAACCAAGATGAATAGAAGGGGATGCTCCCTTAAAGTACATATATGCCTTCACAACATTTTTGCGCAAATTTCTACTCTTCGCATCTGGACAATCACAAACTGCCATATACAATCTAGGATTGCACATAGTGTAGACCATATATGGTTTTCTAGATTGTGATTTGATGTTCATAATTTAAGGGTTGACAGGGTCATCAAGGAAGTTAATGGCCATGATATTAAGTGCACTCTTCCATGATGTCTTGCATATGTGTTCTACTATAAAATCACGAGAAAATCCATTTTCTTTCACGAACATAGGGAACAAATAGCAGGATTGTTCTTGCATTGTGAGTTTCCTAATAAGCCAATCCATTATATAGGAAGATGTGATATCGACCTGACATAATACCGATATGAAATCTATAATAGTTTTTACAATATGTATAATGTCAAAATTAATATATAATTGTTTTTGTTTATTTTTACATAAATTACGAGTTCAAAAAAATGGAATTAGCATTGAACACTCACATCTATGAGGAACTGTTGTTTGATGCGATTATGCTATGAATCAATGGAAGCATTTGTTTCTTGGTTTGAATGTTGAAAATTCGTACACTCTTTGACCCACATACTTGCAACGTTTGAAATGACATATTATCATAAGAAATAATGTTGTCCAAATCACCAACAATTACGAATTATCATTGTGACAGAGTTAGAAATAACGTTGGCCAAATCACCAACAATAACCGTTTATAATTATGACATATATAGAATAACATTGTTCAAATCACAAGCAATAATGTATCATTGTGACACATTTATACTCACTTAGTTGTGGCTCCCACTGATCTTTGAAATAGTTTATGAAAGCAATTTGCTCGGAGAACTTTCCATAGAACTTTAGACATTTTTTCACGACATCCTCAACTAAAAATGAGTAATGCATTATGTTCCCCAAAGACTTTAGCATTTCTATCTCTCTTTTATTGTCACGAACATACCTAGTTAGTTTTTCCAATCGACAAAGATGCATGTACCATATGTACATAATTATTGGATAGCCAAACACATCAATGTGGATAAACAATATTAAGGTGAACAACCGACAAATAAATAAATACACAATGAAATAAAGGAAAGAGAAATTAAGATATTTTCACACCCTATCGCCTAGATCTTTGTGAGGGTATCATCCAAAAGAAAAGATGAAGGTTTCCATGTGGGACAAGAAGTCAAAACACATTGGTGAAATTCTTGCAACCATGCCACAATTGTTTCCTGCATTGCATTCTTTGATATGATCCAACATACAAGAATTTCATTTTAATGTGTGTCGAAAGCCAAAATGGCATACAAAGGATACTCCCACGCCTAATATTTCATGAATACAATATATAGATACATAATGCTGGTATGGTCAATAAGTCCACCATAAACGACCATTTCGTGAATAGAGATTTTAGAACAATAACACCCTAGACAAGCATTTCATGAATTTAAATTACAAAATAATAACACCCTCCCGGTGAATTAGACCACTAGAAATGAACAATTCATGAATTCATTGTACATAATATAACATTGGTATTGTAAATAAATCCCCTTGAACAATAACACTGGCATATAAATTATGAACCCTAGAATTAAGCATCTCATGAATTCATATAATAGAGCGATAATGTTGGCTTGGTAAACTAGTTTTTCATGAATTCTTACAATAGAAAATAATGTTGGCATGGTAAATAAGGTGAATAGAAACCAAAATGCCTTGTTTTTGTTTGTTCACAAAGTAGAATCCATAACAAGGGCATTGTTGTTCCTATGCCTAACAACTTGCTCCACTTACCATCTCGTCATTATCCCTTGAGGGAATGGCTCTCGATTTAGTAAGAACACATCCACCACATTATTTTCCACCCAATACTAGGTGCTAATGAAGTCATCCTCATGAATCTAATACATTGGTTCATCACATTGTTTTCTTTTGTTTAGGATGTCTCTTTTAGTCAGGAATACACCTCTCCCCATTGCAAGAAAATTGTCATGTGTTTCTTGTAATTCAAGCATATAAACATGCTTATTATGTATCTCAGTTGGAGAAACATAAAAAAAAATAAGGGATCCCATCTAATGTTTTACATGTTCCGATAAGTGCATACAATGAAGCCACCGTTGGTGTGCAACTATATGATAGATGCAACCATGGAAAGACAAACCATTTTTGTCCACATGTCGAGACTAGAAATAAATGATGAGAAATAAATACGGTCTATCTGGGACCGTTCTAACTATGTAATGTAATTGGCATCCTCTCATCCTCCTCTCTCGATTAGGTCACACTTTATTTTTCAAAGGATCTATAACAATGCATCTATAATCCTTTAGGCCATAGGAACACCAATGCATGAAAGAATAAAATAACTTGTTAAATCTGGGCATTGAAATAAGGAAATATACACCATGAGTTCATATATAATAGATTAGAAGGACTAATAAAAGATCTGGCTTATAACATCAACGTAACATGCATAACATAGAAATAAAATTCTTTGTTGGTTTTCAAATAAAAACCAAACCTTCCCAAGATTGACTTCTCTATTACATTGGCATGGCCACCATGGTAAACAAAGATAAATATGTGTGATAATAACTATAATAATAGTCTATATAACATGGGTTCACACATAATGGTAAGACTCACAAAGAAT
>JZKD02S0730853.1:192654-207429 GCA_000966675.3 Picea glauca | reverse complement strand
GTACAGAGGTTCAATCCTAGAGGAAAAGAATGTGTTCAGATGGAGGATGGAGGAATCCCCACAACTCACGTGAAGGTTGGAAGAATGGGGAGCAAACCCCCAACACGAATCATTTCCTGGGTTAATTGCATGCGCCTGGGTTGACACATGTCACCCATGAAGCACGTTCCTTCCCATTTGGAAGTCACCTGGCCTTCCAAAGGACTTTGGATAAAGCATATACATTTTCACAGTTTTGGAATAATAATATTATATTATTATTCCCAAGGACTTAAGCTCTTAAGCTTAGCCCTTCTCCCACCTTTCATCCCCCTCTCCTTTACCCAGGATTTGTGGTAGCTTAGTCCCCCATCACTCATTCATCATGGTAGGTCCACACGCAGAGATGTTTATCTCTTATTAATAATGTGCATAATTACATGTACAAAAATCAGGCCCCTGACCCTCAACACTTAGGCTCCCTGGCCTAAATAACACATAGCCCACTAGCTTATATAAACTTGGCTCACCAGCCTATAAAACGAAATTACAATTCATAATACAATTGGGGCACACCCTTGGGGTATTACAATCCCCTCCCCTTATTTTTGCACTGTCCTCAGTGAAACTTTCACACAACATCACAAAGTTTTCCAAAATCTTCAAAAAGATGCGGGTACTCTCCCCGCATAACATCTCGCTGCTCCCATGTCGCGTCCTCAGGACCGTACCAGGTCCACTGGACCTTTACAAGCCCTATAGCTCGATTATGGAGCTTTTTGATTTCCCTGTCCAATATGTGCATAGGATGCACTTGCAAGACACCTTCTTGCTCCACCTGGATCACATTCCAATCAATAACATGATTAGCACCAAGCATATACTTTTTAAGCAATGAAACATGAAACACATTATGTACAATCATGGATGCAGGTAATGCAAGCATATATGGAACTGGCCCAATCCTTTCTAGGATTTCAAATGGCCCACAAAATCTGGCTGCCAACTTGGCGCAACTTCCTAGCTTTAGGGATCTCCTGTTAGCTTTCGCTTTCGAGAAAACATGATCACCCACTTTGAACTCTTTGTGGGTTCTGTTCTTATCAACATAACTTTTCTACCTGTTTTGGGCAGCTTTAAAATCTTGCTTAATCTTTATCATTTGTTCCTCCATCTCCTTGAACAACTCTGGCCCAACTACTGTTCTATCAACTGGATTATCCCAACTCATTGGAGTATTGCACTTTCTTCCATAAAGTGCTTCAAATGGGCTCATCTTCAATGATGCCTGATACCCATTGTTGTAGGTGAATTCTACCAAGTGTAGGTAATCTTCCCATTTTGATGGTTTGTCCATCACATACATTCTCAGTATGTCTTCTATCACTCTGTTCACTCTCTCCGTCTTTCCATCAGACTCAGGATGATAAGTTGTAGTAAAGTTCAGATTCGTTACGAATCCTTTGAACAATCCTTTCTAGAAATTCGAGGTGAATTTCGGGTCTCTGTCGAACACAATTGTTTTAGGAATTTCCTGCAATCGTGCCACTTTCTTCATGAAAATATCAACAACATCTGCTGCCTTGTGAGTAGTTTTCAGCGGAATAAAATGGGCAGCTATTTAAGCTTTCCCACCACCACCATGATCGAATCATGCAACTTGCCGGTTCTGGACAATCCCGTAATAAAATCCATTGTCACCACTTCCCACTTCCATTCAGGAATGGGCAAAGGTTGCAGCAACCCTGCTGGGTGCCTATGCTCAGCTTTAACTTTCTGGCACTCCATACATCTAGCGATGTATTCAATGATCTCTCTCTTCATACTTGGCCAAAAGTAATGGCTCTTGACCGTTGCCACAGTTTTCTGATATCCAGGGTGCCCTGCATAAGGCACATTATGCATCTCCTGCAGAATTATTTGTTTCAAGTCCTGGACGTTGGGTACAAAAATTCTATTCTTGTGTAGCAGTATTCCATCTATTCCCAATTTATAAATATCCACCTTTTGTGGCATCTTACCCTTCTGTAGCTTTGCTACCAATTCTCTGTATTGTAGATCTGCATTTGCAGCCTCCAAAATTCTGCTTTTAATATCTGTCTGATTCATGCTGACGGTTGTAGGATGTAGTTCATGCACCCTCTTGCTGAGTGCATCAACCACTTTATTCTCCTTCCCTTTGATATGCTTGATATCAAAGTCGTATTCACACAGAAATTCCAGCCACCTACTTTGTCTAGCGTTTAAGGTTGGCTGATCAAACAAATATTTTAGACCGTTATGGTCTGTTCTAAGCTCGAACCTCCTTCCCATGAGGCACTGCCTCCATTTCTGCCTCTGCTCTTTCTTGAACTTCTTCTGATCATCCCAAGCCTTCCGAAAAGTAGGCTTTTCTCTTTGCTCCTCATACAAACATTTCTCCCTCCTTATCGTTTCTTCCATAGTCTTAGGGTCATCGTACTGGATCTTGTCACCGATAGAAGGTGGCAATCCACTCAGGTACCTCTAAATCTTGATAGACTCGTCTTTGATGAACGAAACATACTTTAGTAATTCCAAAAAATTTCGTTCATATTCATTAATGGTCTTGTTGTCCAGCTTGAGTTCAAAGAACTCTTTCATCTTTCTGTCATAATATCTTTTAGTTAAGTATTTCCTCTCGAAATACCTCTTGAATTCTTTCCATGTGATGTATTTTTCTCTGATGTGCTGCACCTACACAAGTTGATCCAACCACATGGATGCCTTTCCCTTCAGTTGATACATGGAAATCACGTCCTTTGCATGAGAGGAATAATTCTGCAGTTGAAAGTATTTCCTCATACCAAGTAGCCAAGTTTCAACATCTTCGTCCTTCTTATGCTCTCCATCAAACGTTGGAGGCTTGATCTTGTTCATTTCCCCCTTCAATTCATCCTTTCCAGATCTCTTGTGCTTTCGGGTAGGGGATGAGGCTGAACTACTGTGTGCTTCCTTATCGAAATGCCTTGGGGAGTGACGACGATGTCTTCTATAACTCCTCGATCTTCTTTTCCTCTCAGCGGTCCTGTGAATCTTTGTCTTTCTTGAGTCACTCTCCTTTTCCAATTTCTTTTCTATTCTTTCCAGACTCTTCAACATCTTTAAGTTGAATTCACCCTGCTTATCCCTGAGTCTCATGAGCTTTCGGCTATCATCTCGGCGAGCAGTGGCATCCTTCTATAATTTTTCAATGATTTTCATTATATTCCCCTCCTTATCCATCTCTTTTCCATGTCCATTGGAGTTCGATCCTTCGACTCCCAAGTGGACATCCTTTCCTTCTCTTTCATTCTTTGAATCGGAGGCAATCCACACCTCTTCCATTTCTTTGCACTCAGTGTTAATTCTAACTGGCCCTGGCACTCGCCAAACTTCTGCAATCACAACGTGCAGACAACCAAAATTGTCAGGTCTTCGTTTCTTAACAAATTCCTCATCATTCATAAACAATTTTAAAATGTTCGCATGTCCAAACAACTCTAAAATGCTCAGAGTTCATGAATTTTCTGAGCTCTTGTTCGACTCTGTAACTTTTGGGTGATAGCCCCCTCTTTCTTCATCCCTACCCCATGTGACCAAGGGTCGTGACCAAGCGCTAAATGTACCAGGCGCTACTCAGGCTTTCAGTATTCAAAATTTTTTAAGGCACACACAACTATCTCCCAAATTTCTGATTACCGAATTCGTGAAATCGGGTGGATCAACGGTCCACATTTACCCAACATCCAATGGTTAGAATCCACTGCGATTTTTTCGTCTTTGAAGTTTTTGGGACTTTGGGACTTCGGGTTTCGGTCCTCGAGGCTCTCATACTTGCTTCCCTCTCTAACCCCCGACTTCTGACATCCCGATTTACTTTACCCTCCAGGCTCACAGAGCACAACTGTCTCCCACATCCATAGTGGCAAGTGGCACACTCAAGAGGGTGCACGTCACCTTCAATGACGCCATCGGGTCCCATCACTCTCGCTTTTCTTCTCGACCCACTGGCACGTGGTACACACCCATGTGTCCATGTCCATTCCAAGTGAAATCCAACGGTCAAATCCTCTCTCATATCTATGACGCAGATCCCTTTGGCATTTCAGGGTTTTGGGTTTCGGGACTTGGGAGTTTGTGCCTCAACACCTCCCATTTCTCTCGATAGACAAACTCCCGAAATTACCCTCTTCTCTTCTACTCGACCTAATGATCCTAATTCCCCATGATCTAATGACTCAGATCTCGTCGACATTTCACGTATCGGGATTTCGTGTGTCACGAGGTCGAAATATTTTCCACCTTCGTCCTCCCTATTGCCGAATGCCAATTTATTCTTGGACAATTAACGGTCCAGATCTCTCTTGGATCGACGACTGTGATCCAATTGTGAATTCGTGTTTCATGAATTCTCACGGACTCGCCCTTTGACCAATTCAAGTCACGAGTCAGTGAAAGGCTGATCACTCTCCACACGTCACTTTCGATGGATGGTTTTGATAAAGTCGAGACTTCACGTATCGCAAGTTCCACACTCTTGTGCAACTCCAAAGGGTTTTTAAACCTTGTGCATGTTCTCCAGATCTTACGGTCGTGATGGTTCTCCTTTCCTCCCGAACAGATCCTACGGCTCCAACACTTCTGGTGTTGATCTCTCTCGCTCTCTTCCTGTGGCCATATACCACACCGACTGTGGGTTTTATAATACCGCTACACCTCCTGAACTTTGTAACACGGTCAAGTAGCTCGTTGACACTCAGAAACATTCTGGGGTCCGAAATTAGTCTTCCAGACACAATTTCTTCTCAAAACCTTGGTCCAAAGACCACTTTTCCGACCTATTCAGGGTCATCGTTGTAACTATGGCTCTAATACCATACTGTAACGTCTTCGGCCATCAACCCCATGACCGGACCAACATTACTACGCAGAAAAACACTACTGTAAAATAATATGCATTCTAATGAATTTAAAACGCTTAATTACTGCTAGCATTTCAAAATTGATTTACAATAATTCATATACACCATGGAATACATGGTAACATTTCAAGAATCACAGACATGCATCTTTAATTTGAGATTATATGCATGCATATACTTATCTCTTAAACTGGAGGTAATTCACCAACTGCGTGTAGACCTTCCATGCCTATCTCATTTCCCACATGCCTATCCCACCCCAAGAGTATACACCTTCGCTGTCACCTAGACAGTCCTTCGACTACTAACCTCCCTTTCCTTGGGCTTCAAAAATAGGCTGGACCAGAAGTCTCTGAGCTCTGTGGCAGCTACGAGACTCCTTCCAGGAGTTCTGTCTTCCTCTGTGCACTCTCTCACCCGGAGAGAGATTATACATAGTACAGACAACCTGTTTCCTTAATCTCGGTTTCCAACACAGTCAGGCAACCACGAGGCTCAACATGAACTTACACTTGCCAGAAAACCACACGCAGTCTAGAACTGCGTGGCCACAACAGTCAACTGGGAAAAATGGTTATGGACACTCGAAACGACAACAGTCAGCGCTAATGCATAGCGTGACTCAACGATTACAGGATGCTTCGGGCTTTCCAGCAAGAAACACATGATGCATGACTCAGTAATTACTGAACATTCGGTTCTCGCACCAACAATAAAGAACAAACTCCCCCCCCCCCTTTGGTTTTAGAGATGCGTAAGGTGTATGGAGGTTCAATCATAGAGGACAAGAATGCGTTCAGATGAAGGATGGAGGAATCCCCACAACTCACGTGAAGGTTGGAAGAATGGGGAGCGAACCCCCAACACGACTCATTTCCTGGGTTAATTGCATGCGCCCGTGTTGACACATGTCACCCATGAAGCACGTTCCTTCCCATTTGGAAGTCACCTGGGTAGGGGTAAACCACAACAGATGAAAATGACTGCAGAAATCAACTCTATTCTCAAGTATGCTGTAAAGACAAATATGCTAGCAAGACCAGATAAAAGACCTACCTCATCCAGACATTCGATGAAATCCACCATTGAGCACTTGACCCAAAGCAGTATACCTGCAACTAGTCCTCAACAACCAAATAACACAAGCAAATGGTGATAATATATGATGTCATCACATTCAATATCATAATCCATCAACATTCATAACAAATACACCCATGGAATAATAATTCAAATATTTGCAAGATATTAATTGGACGAGAAAAGAGTATTTATATTAAGATGTAATCAACATAAGTGAGTAAATTATAGACTTCCGCGTCGTCACGGTTCAGAACCGAGAAACTAAGTTCCTTCCAGTTGGGCCTCCACCACTTCAATCCTCCACCAAAGGCAAGCTCATGTAAGAGAGACAATGAAGTTATCAATCGGCAAGGGAAGAGCTTGGGGGTTGAACACTGTGTTCAGAATTAAAGGATAAAGGGATGTAGACTCAATGTGAAGTGAATAATTCCTCCAGAGTAACTTTGCTCTCAAATTTGAATTCTTTATCCTCTTTTCCATAGCTCGGATTCAGCCCATTTATAGCCTTCAAGTGGAACTGAAGGGTCGAGTCAGAATGTTTCTAGTATATGGAAGGCCAAGGATCATTGATCTCGTGATGTGACATGGAAACCCGACACCATTTTTCAATTTTGGGCACATTTCCTGATGTACATGGGCTATAGTGGTGCAACCTGCGTATACACATGATGTATAGTAGGCAAGGTGGGTATATGTGGAAAAAATATATTTTTAACTCTAGGATTTGCAAAAAAGGGATTTTAAGTTTGCATAGGGAAATGGAAAAACTCCCTCTGTGCAATATTGCATGGGGTGAGGCAAATATTGCTATAACAAATGCCCCCTAATGTGTGAGGTCATAGGAGTATCTGCGATGGCCGAAATACACTATATAAACCCAGAAGTGGAGTAATGGGGACCCTGCTAGAAGAACTAGTTGCACACTACTGACTTTGCATACATGGCTGCCAATTTGAACTACATTGCAGATCCATGTGAAAATATACCAAACAACTATCCATGGACATGAATAGGCAAAATACAAATGTGGTTACATGCCAAAGGCTGTCATAGTCACGATCAAGGCCCAGTAAAACCAGTCTCAAAATCAATCTGAAGATATCTGTATACAATGGAGTACAATCTGATCTCCCATGATCACTGAAGTTATACAAGTACTGGTCCAATGAAAAGGTAGCAACAACTCAGGAAAGTTGTGGCTACATATTGATGTCTTCAAGTCTTCTACACAATCCGCCATAGATGCAATTCTACATTGTGTGAATAAAAGAGTTGAGGTCGAACACACTGAGACTTCATTTGATTATCGGTCATTGAGGTATACCATTAACAAACACAAGACAACCTATCGATGATGAAAGTAGGTCTAACACACCCACGACGAGGAATACAATTTTTCTCTTTTCTTAAAGGACAAAATCTCCATTCATGGTTCCTAATTTGGAAGGTCAGGGAACCAATCCAACTTCCTGGTCGAGGATCTCCAATGTTGAAGATAAACAATTCTCTAAGACATTGATGGTCTCGATCTATAGTTAAATGTAGAACCATTCAGTCTCTTGGTGCAGGTTTAAGGGCACCCACGACCTTCCATTTCGCCCTGTTGCGAAAACACATAGTGTCAGGCATTAACTTCTTTTGAAACTCAGCCTGCGCGAACAAGCACCAGATGCAATTTCCTCTCACACGGCCACGAGCTGTGACCGCCCGCCTACCCAAGAGGTGTTTCGAGACTTCGCATGTCGGGTATTCTACATGTGAGTCACCCCGACTCTCCCTAACCTCGGAAATCCCGACAGGGGCCTAGCACATGCTAGCTCCTCCTTTATCCTCCTCCATGTGACCATTACACATGAACACAAGTCTAATTGAAAGGCGCATCGTGAAATCGCGTATCGGGTCCTTATGTGTGAGTCACCTTGACTCTCCCGATCTGACGGTCCAGATCATGTCACAATTTTGAGTATCGAAAACTCCCGATATAATTCACCTCTGTTCTCCCGATTCCCGAAATACCGATATTTTGGAGCACCAAATCAACGACTCGTGCTCCTCTGGATCTGATGACCATTGTCAAATCGTGAACTTGGGCCTCTCTAGTTCTCACTATTCTCCCCTTTGACTTTTTTCCTCCTGCGAGTCAACGAAACACTGATCTCTCACCATGCCTCCAAGTCACAACTTCCTCCACATTCCTGACTTCCGAAATGCTGATATTTCAAAGCACCAAATCCAATGGTCAAGGAGGGTCCCAATAGATCCTTAGATCCACAGTCCAGGTTATTTCGTGTCATCGAATTTTAGAAGACTTGACCGCGCTAACACACGAATCTCCCGATGTGCGAACTTGCGAAGACTGAAGTGGTCGAGGCGTTAATGCCTACTCTCCTTCTTCAAATCTAATGATCATGACACACCTTGGATCCTCCCGAACGAATCTCATCCATTCCTCTCCCAAATGAAAGGGTATTCCCTTTCGATACTTGAATCTCGCTATCCTTCTTAAGCTTCGTCAGTTATGAAGGACTTAAGAGCGTTGCACTCTTTCTCCTAGACTTTACACTTAGAGGGGTCTTCTGAACACCTCTTGCACTCCTTCATCAAGTCTAGAACCTAAGTGGTTCTCGGTCTCTTCTTACCTCGCAGAGAGCTTGTGCATACACGTGCTACCTCTCCTGAGCTTATTGGACTCTGTCCTCATAGTGATTGCAGGGTTCAACCTCCGCCAAATCAGGAAGTACTCACACGACTCTAAGACGGTGACGTAGTTCTCTGGGAAGTGCTTCCAAGGGACTAAACTAGTGCATAAGGAAATCAAGCAGATATGAAAGTTCTCAAGGAAAGAATGCATACTTCTAACTTAATCATTCAGTATAGGGATCATTTTAGGCATATAAAATACAAACATGCAATTCATTATTTCCAATTCAAAGCACAAGGCATACAAAACACTCATCAGGACCATAAGACGCGGTGTGATTGCTGAGAGGGGTGATCGTTTCCACCCAACCATAGGCTCAATCACTCCCGATGGATTTATCACTGGCCACCTTTGAGCTTAGGCCATGATGCTTTGAGATTCAATCTCTCACTTCCATCTCAACGGAAATTAGGGACGAAGGTTACTCTCCTTCTCCTTATATAGGAATAGACGAGGACAAAGGTTACTCTCCTTCTCCTAACTCAATGTCTATCCCCTGTGATCAGAACTCACTTTCTCTTTCAATCCTTCCTTGAACCCGAGAGTTTCCACTCTCGCCTCTGCATTCTTCGCAGGCCCTCTCCCTACCCACACCATGCTTCCTTTCTTGCCTTCCTCAACAAGATTGCATGTGGCTTGAAATCCCAGTCCGTGGTTAGGTCTGGAAGCCTTATAGATGGGTGGTCTTCCCCATCCCCTCATTAACTCTTGAGGAGGCCTTCCCACCTACCAGCCTTACTGTAATTCATTTTGGGTTAGAGGGTTGTTCTGATCTTGAGAAATTAAAACCAACATAGTATTGGTTCGATGGAGGTTAACGCAACCATTCCGGGTCCTCTCCACCATCTTTTCATTAGCTATCATGGTCTCTCTTAGCACACCCCCTTCTCAACAGTCATGAAACATGTTTCCATTATCTATTAAAATAATAGGGCTTACATTCATCAAACTTCCTACAAAGGTACACCAAATCAAACATTCACACTTTGAGTTTGCCATAGTTCCTGGCCAATAAAGTTATATTTATAGACTGGGGGAAACAGGGTGTTACAATTCCCTCCCCCTTAAAGGAATCATCGTCCTCGATGTTCTATCTATCATCATGATAGATATGTACAGAAGTAAACAAAATCAAATATGCTTGTCTCATGGCATCTTCCATTTCCCATGTAGCCTCATATGGGCCAAAGTGTTTCCATTTCACCTTGACCTGTGCATTGGTTCGGTTCCTGAGTGATGTTTCCTTCCTGTTTAGTATGCATTGGGGTTCTGGCAGGAATTCTCCCTCCGGTTCCACCTGGATCACAAACCAATCAATTATATGATTAGCATCATGTACATATTTCTTCAATAATGAAACATGGAAAACATTATGTGCCTTTACTGTGGGAGGAAGTGCTATCCTATAGGCTACAAGTCCCACTCTATCTAAGACTTCAAAGGGTCCACAATATCGAGGTGCCAACTTGGCATAGGCTCCCATTCTCAGGGAACTCTTCTTGGGTCTAACTCTGAGATAGACATGGTCTCCGGTCTTGAACTCTCTGGGAGTTCTCTTTCTGTCGGTGTAACTTTTCTGTCTATCCTGAGAAATATTCAGATTTTGTCTTATCTGAACCACTTGTTGTTCCATTTCTTTCAGCATGTCGGGTCCGATTGTAATTCTTTCCACTGGATTGCTCCAACTAATTGGAATCTTGCACTGTCTACCATAGAGGACTTCAAAAGGGCTCATCTTCAAGGATTCTTGATAATCATTGTTGTAGGAAAACTATACCAATGGTAGGTAGTCTTCCCACTTCTTAGGCTGATGCATTAAATGCATCCTTAGCATGTCTTCTACTATTTGGTTCACTCTTTCTGTTTGTCCATCATTTTTGGGGTGATAAGCTGTGTTGAATGACAATTTCGTATCCAAACCAACCATTAGGGATTTCCAAAAACTTGAAGTGAATTTGGTATCTCGGTCAGATACAATTTCCTTGGGCATGCCATGCAGTCTGAATATCTCCTTCATGAAGATGTTGGCAATGTCTATTGCCTTTCAAGTTGAATTGACATGGATGAAATGAGCAAACTTACTCAGTTTTTCCACCATGACCATGATGGCATCATTTTTCTTGGTCGACCTTGGTAGTCCAATGATGAAATCCATGGAGATTGTTTCCCATTTCCATTCTGGGATTGGTAGGGGCTGTAACAATCCTGTTGGATGTCAGTGTTCCGCCTTAACTTGCTGGCACTCTATGCACTTAGCTAGATAGTTATCTATGTATTTCTTCAACCCAGGCCAATAGAATTGTTTCCTAGTGGCCGTGATCATCTTCTGATATCTTGGGTGACCAGTATATGGTCTCTTATGTATTTCATCCATGAAGAACCTCTTCAAGTCATCATAGTTTGGAATATACAGTCTGTTTATGTAAGTCAGCGGCCCTGCATCGAGCATTTGGTAGCCTTCATACTTCAACTCTGTAGGATCTTGCCTTAGATATGAGGTCACGGTCTTGAAAAATGCATCTATCTCTTATGCATTTCCGACTCTTTCCCTGTCATTCGTTTCATAGGTGCTTACTGTTGTCAGATGAATCGTTTTTATAATTCTGCTAAGGGCATCAACCACTCTATTTTCCTTTCCTTTTATGTGTTTGATTTCAAAATTGAATTCACTTAAGAGAGCCATCCACCTAGCTTGCCTGGCATTGAGTTTTGGTTGATCAAACAGGTGTCTCAATCCACAATGATATTTCATACACACAAATCTTCTACCCAAGAGGTAGTGCCTCCACATTTTTAAAGCACGTACTATGGCATCCAATTCTAGGTCATGGGTCACATAATTGTTCTCATGCTTATTTAATTTCCTGGACGTGTAGAAAATTACACGTTCCTCTTGCATAAGGACTCCTCTGATTCCTTCCTTGCGAGCATATGTACACACAAGGAAATCATTATCCGGGTCTGCAATCTTTAGCACGGGTGCATGGGTTAGGAGGTATTTCAGTTCTTAAAATATTTCTCCACATTTTGATGTCCAAATGAATTTGATCCACTTTTTCTGAAGGGCAGTGATTGGACAACCAATATTGGAAAATCCTTTTATGAACCTTCTATAGTATCCTGCTAATCCCATGAAGGACCTAATATCAGATACATCTTTCGGGGTAGGCCATTCCATAATGGATCTGATCTTGTCGGGGTCTACTGCCACCCCTTCCTTAGATATGACATGGCCTAAGTAGTGGACTTGCTTCTGAAATAAATCACACTTGCTAAACTTAGCATAGAGATGATGCTCTCTTAGTACTTGAAGTACAAGTCTAAGATGTTCTTCGTGATCCTCCCTGTTCTTGGAGTAGATGAGGATATCATCAATGAAAACCAACACAATTTTTTCTAGGAATTTGCTGAGTACATTATTCATCAAACACATAAAAGTGGCGGGGGCATTGGTTAACCCAAACGACACCACCATGAATTCATAGTGACCATACCTCATCCTAAAGGTTGTTGTGTGGATGTCTTCATCCTTAATCCAGACTTGATGGTAGCCAGACCTTAGGTTGATATTCAAAAATATGGATGCACCTCCCATTTTGTCGAATAGGTCATTGATTCTTGGTAAGGGGTACTTGTTCTTTATGGTTTCCTTATTGAGTTGTCTATAATCTATGCACAGTCTAAGTGTGCCATCTTTCTTTTTCACAAACAGGACGACTGCTCCCCACAGATATACACTGAGTCAAATGTAGCCTTTGTCCATCATCCCATCATCTCCTTTAGCTGTAGCTTGAGCTCAACCAACTCTGGCATGCTCATTATGTATGGCGTTCTAGATGCGGGTACCGATCCCGGTGTAAGTTCTATCGAGAAGTCAATATCCCTTCTCAGAGGTAGACCTGGTACTTCTTCTGGGAATACGTTCTTGTATTCTCTTAACATGGTGTGGTCCTCTAGGTTTGGTTTGTCATCCTCAATGGATTCCAACACCTGTATTGCATATAAGGAACACCCTTTTTTGCAATACTTCTTCATTTGAAGGGCCGATATTTGTCTCACTAAGACATGCTTCTGAATCCATTGGAGGGTCATCTTTCTCCCTTCTCCATTTACATATTGTAAAGTTTTATGATAACAGTCCATTTTAGTTTTATAAGAAGCCAACCAATCCATACCAATCAACAAGTCATAAGATCCCAGATGAATTATGTTAAGGGTCTCTCGGGTGGGAAATCCACCCATGATGAATTGGCAGGCTGGTATGGCCTCTGCCACCTTTCTTTTGGTCCCAATGGCTAGTTGTACCAACCATGGTTTAACATCTCTAATTGGTTGCAATTTACACTTATTGGCAGTCTGAGGGGCTACATAACTCAAATTAGAACCTGGGTCAATTAAAATAGAAATTGGATGGTTGGCGATCATACCTTCCAACTCCACTACTGAAGCTTGGTGGTCGGCTTGATTATTGTCCAGGGCTACATAGATTCGTGGAATGCTCCTAGACACATCATTAACGGTGGTAGCTTCTTGGATATTGTAGAGCCCCTTACTGTTTTGTTGTTTGTGTGGGCAGTCCCTCAATCTATGATTTTCTCCACAACCCCAACATTTTAAAGGTTCCTTGTTTAGGTTATCGGTCTTTGTTGGGACTGTCTGAAAGGGTTTCTTTCCACTTTGAGAGGGGAAATTTTTCTGATATACACTTCTAGCAGGAAGCTCCCCCTAGAATCCTTTCCATAGTTCTTAAATCTTGAGGAGTTAAACCCTTTCTTCTGGAATCCTGCACTACTCTTCTTCTTCCAGTCCTTGTGAGGTCTTGTCTTGCTCTCAAACTGTTCATAACAATACCTCACCTTTCGGATAGCTTCTTCTAAGGTCCTTGGTTTATCGAACTCAGGTCTGAGGTAACCCACTAATGAACCTCTGCATTTTTTCCTTTTCATATTTTATGCAGGGTACATACCTCAGTAGTTCAAGGAATTTATTGACAAATTCCTCTATGGTGAGCTGCCCCAGTCGGAGTTCATAGAATTACTTAGTTTTCCCATCCATGTATTTTTCTAATAGATACTGCATCCTGAAGTATTTCTCAAACTGTTTCCATGACAAGTCCTTCTCACAGACTCCTTTCACATTCCTAAGGTCTTCCCACCATATGGAAGCCTTTCCATTCAGGTTGAATATGGCTATTCGAGCCTTCAAGTTTTCATAGTAGTCATGGACTTTGAAATACTTCTTTAAACCAAGCAGCCAAGCTTCCGCCTCTTCTCCCTTATTAATTTTTCTGTCGAAAGAGGGTGGTTTGTATTTCTTGAACTCTTCAAGACCACGGGTTTTGGAATTCTTCCGTTTCTTTCCTTTCCTCTAAGAGTGCAAGCTGGCCCTGCTACTAGAAGATCCTTCAGAGTTGTCAGCTTCCTTTCTAGAGGAATCTCTTGATGAGTGTCCCATGCCTCCAGGTTGGACCTTCTTCGCGATACTTCTCCTAGTGGGGTCACTTATGGAGTCATGTTTTCGGGTCTCAGGTGGACTCCGACTTCTCTTCTTGTGTCGTCGGTCCGCATGACTGGTTGTAGGTTCGTGCTGTAGTTGCCTCTGTATGTCGGATAAGATTTGTAGCAAGACTGCGTTAATTTCTTTTTGTTTCTCTTGATCCTTTATCAATCTCTCGTTGTCAACCTTGAAACTCTGTAACTCAACCTTGAGTCTCCTTACAGTTTTAGCCAGATTTGGAGGGGTTTCCACTGCCCTCCTTTCGTCAGATTCTTCGTCTCTATTGTGGGAGCCATCCCCCACTTCATGAAACGTCACCATCCTTCAGTATTGGAGTTTTCCCATGATTCACTGACTGCTCGAGTGTTTCCAAAAACACTTATTGTTAGCGAACAATCTATTAGTTTATGAACAATACATGGCTCAATGTCTTAAACGCATACACATAGTAGAAAATTTCATTCTTTTCTTTACTAACATTTTTAAATCAGACTTTTTAAGAAAGAGGTAAGGTAGAGCATCGTTCCTTTAAAAGTAATCTAAATAGAGTTTTTAAGT
The DNA here is from genome assembly GCA_000966675.3 of Picea glauca. Lineage (NCBI taxonomy): Eukaryota > Viridiplantae > Streptophyta > Pinopsida > Pinales > Pinaceae > Picea > Picea glauca. The sequence continues at coordinate 192,690 of JZKD02S0730853.1, read as the reverse complement.
AACTCGTCCATGAGCCCAAGCAGGTCAAGTGTTGTA
>JZKD02S0730853.1:127975-149666 GCA_000966675.3 Picea glauca | reverse complement strand
AGGGTGTATTGACCCAATACGGGTTTGTCCCTCATTCTATGGGAAGAAGGGGTTGGAGGCATATAGGGATTGCTTTCAAGTAAAAGATAAAATCCTATAATTAAACCTTCCATATGCTTCACCCAGGTATTCCCAAGAAAGCAATGAAATGCTTATTTGTAAGAAAAGGGGGACCCACAAGAATAAAATATTGAATGCTTAGGGGGTTAGTTATAGGATAGGAGGTCTCATCATGATATATCCTATCATGATCATGGGTATCTAGCAGTATGAATTTGCCATCATCTGGTCACCAAGCCAAGGTATTGACTCTTAGTTGCATGGTTGAGAGAAAGGGAGTCTCATCACGAGCCAACCTTCTTATTTACGCAAGGTATTTGTGAGTGGAACTGTCATTATATGGACACCATGCCAAGGCAATGGCCTTCAACTCGTCCTTTAAATCATTAAAGAAACAAAGAATGGCAAGAGGATGGGCTTGGAAAAAGTGCATTGCAAACGAAGGTGCCACACACCCTCTACAAAGGCACCCATGAATGAGACACTACAATCCCTTGTATGTCATGAACCCCATGCTCAATGAGTCTTGATCCTTAACCACTTCATCCACTTTACATGGTTTAGAAAGGGATCACTTGGGAAACACTCCTTGACCTAAGGAAATATATACCAAATAAGACATTTCGTCAACCCTCCCATATCCAAGCTCGAAAAGTTGCATAATGTCTTTGATCACTTACTTGTTTGACAAGGTAATATTTGATGCACATGATTAGGTGGCTCATTTATTGGTTTGATTTACTCATCATGATGTTTTGACTCAAGATCCTTGGAGGGCATGCTTATTTGTCTTTGCAGGACCTAGTTGGTGGACAATTCAGAGGAACAAGCCTAGCTTGGGCTTCCATGGGGCTTGAATCCCATAGGTTGGATGCCAAGGGCTCACATGCCAGATGAGAGAGATGAACCTTTGGATGCCTAGAAGATGACTTGAGAGACATAACCTAGCCATTACATGCAAAATAGTTTTCCTAGGAGAGGGAAAACATCATCTCTAGAGGCATGACGTCACCTAGAAGGGCTAGGGTTTGGTGGTGAAGTCATCACTCATTGATACATGGATGTTTTGAGGAGAGTGAGGCCTTGACCATGAGGAGATGGTCTAGATGATTGACATGTGGCCTTTGGAGGCCTAACGATGCTTCTATGACACCACAGACTTGCTCCTAGTGTCAAAACGTCCCCTAAAGGGGTGACATCACCTTAAGTTAGGGTCTCCTTTTGTGTAAGAGTGAATTTAAAGATGAATTGTTTAATATTATTTGTGTAAAGGGGAAATATTAGGGTTGTTGACCCCTAATCATTTGGTTTACCCTAAAATTATGTGGACAAACTATCTTAGTGACATTTTGTATAAATAATGATCACAAGATCTCATTTTAAAGACACAACTCTCCCTCTTGTGAGAGGATACTTGGACTGAAAATTTCACTATTGTTTGCTATTTTCTCTCTTGTGCTCTTGTGTATGGCTACTTTCTTGATTATTGGTTGGTGGAAGTGATGCACTAGCCTTGGAAGGCTCTTCTTTTTCTATTGTGGTGGTTTGTCTTAACATTTTTCCTTGAATTGGTAAGGATTTTACTTTGTGCTATCATTTGTTATTAAGGACAAAGTTATTTTTCTAGAGCTAGGTGGGAAGTATAAGGGCATACACCCCCACCTTAGCCTCCATCATTTAATTCTCAAGTATTGTTGATTTAATAAGGGTTTACTAAAAGAAGTATAAGTGCATACACCCTCTTAGTCTAAACCCTAGCTAGAGATACTTGCCTTGGGGAGTAAGAGAATTTAGACCCCCAAGGAGGTAGTACCTTTGAAACCCTGACCAAACTCTTCAATAAATCTTAATTTAACCGTTGAAAAATGCCTAAAATCCTCCCACATAATCTACTAAGTACAATGCATCTTTTGGAAAGTTTTGAGCACGTTTTAGTGGTTAAATATCTTGCTGTAATAACAAGTTTGTTACAACCATAAGACTAATAAATATCACTGTAGTTAGCTTTTTATGACAACCTTTCTTTTTGTGCTAAAGTCTTGTGCTGTCATTGTTGAGCTAAACTAGTTTTTACTAGCTTGTCTTGTGCTTATTCAATTGGACTTTTAGCACTTATATTGCAACCCTTATTATCTTTTATGAGCTGATATATATTATTGATTATTTCTGCATTTAGGGACAACAAGATTAACTTGCTTTTCCACCTAACATTATTATATGCAAGTGTGGCTTTTCTTGTGTCTTAGGAAGGTACAAACACCTTTTGCAATCATCCAAAGACTTGACAACCTTAAACCACCCAGAGACGAGTCATCAAATCCATCTTTCCTCTTCCATCATTGAAATTTAGGGGGATACTTATATTCTTTCCCTTCCATCCATATCAATCCCCCAGGGTCATCGAGATTGTCTCCCTAGAGTGACCTAGTCACCCTTGAAGTGCGGTACATTTATCGAGGTGACATTGGGTATACTGTCCCTTAGTTGTTTCCATTTTGGTCGTTGGGTCAGGATTTTCTCAACCTACAACTTGTGCGATAACATGAAAAACATCAATGAATTCAAAATATGTTCCAATGAAGTTAGGAACAAGTTCCAAGACTCAACTAAGTAGCTATATATTGACTTGCAGAAATTTCAAAAAATATTTGCTCAAATAACCTCACTGATGGACATAGCTAAAAATAAGAATTATAATCCATTGGAATAAGAACGACTATGGACAAAATGTAGTAATGGGCAAATGATAACCTCGATGCTCCTGTAGTCCTCCTAAGAATGATTGGTAGAGAAATCCAATTGAACTATAAAGCTCTCACCAACTACCAAAGCACGTGGCAGAGACTGGAGAGAGATTTTAAAAACTCCCTCACTATGTGCACAAGGTTACACACAAAACATACCAGACTTGCAACCAAGTGCAACTTGCCTAAAATTGGTGATCTAGGCAAGCCTAGGCCAAATTAAGAAGTTCTAATAGAGTTGGAAGAAGCCATATGTTTCAGAGAACTAGCTACAAAGATCCCTCAAAGAGAGACCATCACCATTATGAGTGAACATTTGGTAATAACTTCAAAGGATCATAATTTAATTCACTAATAGATTTTAACCAAGTGTTCCCTAGGACTACATCAACTTCCTTGATTTGTAACACAAAAAAATTGCATTTTGGGGAGTACTCATCGATGTTTAATTCTAAATTATTAATCTCATCATCATATTCTTGTGTAAGAGCTCTTTTAACTTCCTCTTCTGTAAGTTGTAATTTATTTGCCAATTTAATATCAATATAGTTCCAATGACTATTGAGGTCAATGGAAATGCTTACGGTCTCATTTCAAATCCTCCCTAACACACATATGACAATATCGATTGGTTCCAAAACATACCCATAAGTGAATTGAACCTTATTTTCCATTTCACTCCTTATGAAATACTTATGTTAATACTTTAATATAAAGTAATTGAATATTAATTCCAATTTTCAAAATACTCCTCATGAAATACTTCAACTTCTATATCACTTGCTAATAAGAATATTAATATAAAAAACCACCTTCCTTTTTTCTTTTTTTTTTTCTTTTTTATTAAATTTTTTCTTTTTTTCCCTTATAGTATTTTCCCAATAACATGGGCACACCAATGGGTTACCCAAACCACGGGTCTCTAAACCACCAATGAAATTTTACCCTCCCCTTCTTTTGACTTGATCATAGATCAGGGAAACAACCAAAAAATTGACCACGGGCTAGCAGAAAGACCACTCTGATACCAAATGAAGTGGATCTGGTGGTCCACTTCATGAGAACATCATGAATACATAACTTAATTCCATATTTCCATAATAAATAATATTTTATTTATTATCCATTTTACATATTTTCTTCACATCATATGAAATACAATACGTGTATATAAATACACATGGGGAATGATAAGTCATGTCCTTGGAAAAGGTTAAGACTTATCATAGACCAAAGGTCATGACTTATGATAGAATTATCATTTACATTATAATTCCTATTTACATAATAACAAACCTATAACATATTATTTCATGATAATAAATGTAATGTACTTTAGGTATATTGCATACCAATTTAGGATTATATGCAAATAAGGAGCTAACATGGACCTAGTAGATGCACACTTTGTCAAGTATGCAATGCAAACTTGTTATAAATGTTAATTCATTGTGGTTTTTTTAGTTTTGTATGGAAGGAATTTGAGGTTTTAATTGGACTCAAGAATGTATGGGGGAATAGTCCGTGGAGGAATGTATGAGTCAGTGGTGTGGGAACCCTGCCACTAGACCTCATAAATATTTTCCTCTAGTGGTTGCATGGAAATATAATTATCCAAAAATTGAAGATTGTTCAATGATAGATTCCCCCTTCCTCAAATTTGTGCTTCGCAAAGTTTATTTGATCTTATAAACTTCAAACAAATGAAGGATATTAAACCTCCAAGGATAATGGAGATATAAGTTGTTACTAAAAATGGTTCTCCCTTAGTGGGAAGAGATGGGGGGCTCTTATATCTTTCATTATCCCTTAGTGGGAAGAGATGGGGGGCTCTTATATCTTTCATTATCTCATTATTTTAAATTTAAGGCAAGATTTGGTGGGAGCACCGACAATAAAACAAAGGTTATGGTGCTAAAACTGAGTTTTATGATAATTGTTGAGAATGGAGTATAAAAAATACAAATCATGGGTGGCTTTGTAGTTGTTATCAATTAAATGACAAGGATAGTTGTCATGGAAAATTTGCTTCTAAAAATTATATATGATGAGATTTCAATTTAGCATTTGTAACTAATGAAGTTTCCTTCATGTATGTATATAGATAAATAAACTATATGGTCGATTCCTTGTCAAAAGAGGGTCTTCTAATGGATTTAGGTACCTACATCTAGGGCATCTATAGGAAGGGGTCATGGTTGAACATGGTCTTGGACCATTTATTTGATTGATAGAATATCTAAATATCTATTATGATTATGGCGCCTTTGAAGCCTCATTAATGCAGGGGTGTTGTAGTAGTTTTGTTTTTTGAACACTTGAGATTCATTATGATCCACTATTGATTATATTGGATATGTATAAAGAATGATTATATATTAGAGGATAGGACAATTTTGGTGCTGACTTTTTGTTGAATATGTAAGAGAAAAATATAGGTGCATGGATATAAAAATGTGATAAGACTTGACGTATGGCTGAGACATTTAGAAATTCTTGTCTGACTTTGTTTTGAGGAAATGTATGGAATGTTGTGAGGGCATTTAAAGAAAGAATGTAATTTTATTTACTTATAATAAATTTACAATTTTTTATTATTATCAAGTAAAGAAAACTAGTTGATCCCATGACTAAGGAGCAAATATATTAGCAATGTGGTGCAAAAATGTCTTCTCCATAATCACATATGACAAAATGAGGCGGGGCATTAAAGGATGATGAATCATTATATTGTACATAAATGAAATTCTAGTTTGGTGGAGAATTTGAATCTAACATGCAAGTAAAATGATGGAGAATAAAGAATTTGTGATAACAAAATCTAGGCCAATATTACAACCTTTCTCTAGTTATCGTCAAAACCAAGTATCCCTACATAAAATTGTCTAAGGAATAATGGTTGCATAGGTATCTCTATATATTCTCCATCCAAAGAAGAGGAGAAAAAGACTAATTACCTATTAAGACTTATAAGAAAAACATGGGATTGATGTGAGACTCAATATGGTAGAATCCCCCCTAATTATGTAATAAGGGCCTAAGGTTCCATTAGAGTCAATGATAGGATATGTATAGTAGCCAATGAATTTAATGTGAATTGGATCCATTATGTTAGTTATTAAATAAGTCTCACTAGGAAATTGTCACTCAATACATGTAATATGGCCTAGTTATTCATGAAGGGGCCATTGGTGGTTATGGTTAGGTTTTCTTGGTAGTTATAAATAAGGATGGAGTCCTCCTTATGAGATATGAAGATAGTTTTTATTGTGATCTTTCTCTCAGTAGAAGATACATAGTTTATCCTTCCATAAGGATTATCATATGTTGCTAACATACCTTAAGGGTTTTATGATTCAACAAAATATTGCACATTTCTACCATTTTTGTGGATGTATGTTTTGTGGTTCATCTTAAGATCTAAATATCATAATGAAACCCAAGACAACCAATGAAATTGGGTAACCTTATTACCCAAATATTCAATTTATTTTCACAAATGAATGAATGTACAAGATGATATTACAATGGAGTTGATGCCTTATATTTATAATTGTAGGAGTATGAATAAGCATATCCCTATCCCTAGATCTCGAACCACTAGGGTCACCGATTATCTACCCAATGGGGACATAGGTGTGCCATTAGAAGGTTAATAACATTCCCTAATGGAACCACAAGTTGGCTACTAAAGGATCACACGTCAACTTTACATTTTATTTATGGGAGCCCTTAAAATTGACTTGGGGGATAGGGAACCTAGGAATACATTATAAATTATCTCCCCTAATTGATAACTTTCTTCAACTTAATGATAATATGAAATTTACCAAACTTGTCATATGTCAAAAAACCAGTGAAGATACCAACAATCCGGTCCTTAGTGAGATAATACTCAAGGATGACTAGATACTTGATCAATGATCATATGCAATGTTGAGGGACCTCAATATGCTTGGTCTTGGAATGGTACACAATTTTCAATTAATTTGAATAATACTTTGATTATCATATAGACGAGTAAAGTCAATTTCTCACATCTAAGTCCAATCTCATCTAATAATTCCTAAATCCATAGTACCTCCTAATAAATAGTGACAAGACCTCTATACTCAAATTTAGTGATAGAAAGAATAATCCATGACTTCTTCTTGCTTGACCAAGTAATCAAACCTAATCCAATAAGATAGAAAAAGCATGAAGTACTTCTTTGACATCCTGGTCTCCAACACAATTAGATTTGGTGTAACCAACAAAAGTAGCCTTACCTCCATAAGAGCACTAAACCCCAAGATGATAGATATGCTTAAATTCCAATGAATTTCCCTTGAATCTTTCATCTATCTAAAAACAAGAATGATAACAATGGAAATATCTGGTGTATTACAAATCAAGTAGAATGCGCACAAGTTATCAACATAAAAACAACCTCAACCTTCATAGAGGTACAATAATTAGTTGACTCTAGCATTCAAAAGGGGTAGGAGGATATTTTCAATTTTCCATATGGAACTTTCATTAAATCAAAAGAATACCTAAGTTGTGAAAGGAAATGACATCATCGAGTTGTAGAACTTGGATACCAAGAAAATAATGGAACAAGTCTAAGTTAGTCATGTCAAAATTGCTCATAAGTTTCTTCTTCATGACAAGGATCATGTCATCATTGCTACTCATAAGAATCAAATCAACCACATATCTAATAAGAATAAAACCATCACCATTAACATGTTGAATCATATAAATAGTATGATCTACATTGTAACAACTAAAACCAATAGCAATGAAGAACCAAAAAATCTTATCATATCATTTCCTACGAGACAATTCAACTCATGAAGAGGTTTCTTCAACTAACAAACAAGAGAAGATGTAACAATGCCAACAAATATTTGGTTTTGCGGTATATAAATCTTTTTATAGAGATCTCCAATGATAAAATTACAATACACATACATTCAGTGAACCACCATTTGGGTACTAGAAGTAAGCGAAAGCACACTTTGAATGTTTCCCATGTTGGAAATAGAATCAAAGGTATTATTGTAGTCAATACCTTCCTTCTTAGAGAATCCTTAAGAGATGAATTGATCTTTATGTTTCTCAATACTACCATCCAAAGAGAACTTGGGTTTGTAGTCTCATTTACATCCAACAATATTGTTCCCTAGTGGAAGAGGTATTGAATCCCAAGTATGATCTTTCATTAAGAATTTATATTCTTCTACCATAACATCCTCCCACTCTTACTTGCCACAAGTTTTTTCATAGGACTAAGAATCACATGTGTCCATGACCCTCAACATAAGATCAAAGTTAGCTCATGAATTTTGACCACATGTCTTATGAGTGCTTTAGACATCACCAACATTACAATCTTTTACCTCAATGAGTTTAGTATCCCACTTGGGATGAGGAGACTCTCCAATAGACGAAGAGTTAGGTGAACAATGATCATCTCAAGGATGCTCGACAAACACTATCTCATAATTAGAATTTGTAGAAACAACTAGTCTATGAAAAATAGAACATCAATAGGAGAACCATCATAAAAACCATGAGGTGAAGGAGAAGATAAACCTAAGAAAGGAGTAATATTTTCAAAGACAATATCCCTACAAATTATGACCTCTTTATAAGTTGGATCACATAATCAAAACACCTTGGAATTTTCACTGCAACCGACAAAGGTGCATTTGCGACTTGTGGGATCTAATTTATTCATTTTCTCATTCGAGATATGGGTCTAAGCATCACATCCAAAGATCATAAAGTTCTCAATAATTGACTTATCATTTCTCCAAGAATCTTTAGGTGTCACATTCACATTGAGTCAAACTGTAACATGCACAACTCACTACCTCAACCCAAAATTTATCTAATATTTGACTTGTATGTGTTATAAAATATACCCAAATATGACTTAAAAAACGATCAATTAAGTCCAAAAGATATATTTCACTTAAAAGAGATGGCTTGTCTGTGGGACCACATGGGTCATCGTGGAAACTCTACAATTGAGTCCATGCATGTTATGATTTTACCTTCTCAAACTTCCCTATTTGATGGTTTTCAAGGATTTGACCTTCACAAACACCATCCTTGGGAGGTGCTTGGGAGCCATAGAAGGTAAAACATGAACCATGTTCAACTTGACCATAAGTTGCATACTTCAAATATTTAAGTGACACGGTGTGTAATGCCATGAATGGATCACAACATTAGCTTAAGAAATGGAAAACATGAGAACTTTTCTTAGAATTGGATGCAAAAATAATGGAAATATAGTATAGTTTTGCATAATCATCAATATATCTGGAATCTACAACATGAAACTTATCTTTAATACCCTTCATTAACAAATATATTATTTCAAAATTCGATTTTCTTCTAAGTTTGATTGATTTTCTAAACAAATCTGTGGGGCTAAATATATGCACTATTAATTCCCAACATTAAATTGTCAACCAGGGAGTCGTAGACTTAGAGGTGCAAGCACAAGAATTGCAGGATTGGAGCCTAGTCTAGCCTAATGCCGACAAACCACACTTTAATGCAATAAACAAAACATGCAAGCATGAATGAATTCAATTGACATGAAATAAACTAATAACCTTGGGATGAAGCCCATCACGGGGAGGCCATATCTCACAAGTTAGACCCTTAATCTGTCCTTTGGTGATTGAAGCTATGTGAAATTAAAGTGTAAGGAACCAAAGTCCAGAAAATAAAACCAAGTGTGGGAAATAAAAGGGAATTAAACTACTATAAACGCAAATTAAAGCAAACTAGCTAAAGAAAAACATAATCAAACAATTAGGAAATGAAATCTAAATTCAAACTATACAAATGAATTGTCCTAAAAAAGATACACCCAAGAATGGAAAGTGAAGGTATAGATCTGGGTCATGAAGTGCAGGAAAAAAATCTCAGAAATCAAACGTGGAGTGCAATAATAAAGTACATTGCAGGAACAAAATGCAGTGCAGGAACAAAGTGTAATGTAGGAACGTAGTGCATGAACATAATGCAGTGCAAGAACAAAGTGTAGTGCAAGAACAAAGTACAAAAACATAGTGCAGTGCATGAATGTTGAGTGCGCTGGTGCATAAATGTTGAGTATGTTGGTGCATGAACGCTGAGTGTACTGGTATAGGAATGTTGATATGGTACCAGATGATTGTAGAATGTTCTTGTACTAGATGAGTGTAGAATGTGTTGTTACCGAATGACTATTCTGGTACCAAACGTGGTGGATGTGTAGGAACATGTTGCTTAGACCTAGAAACATATTATTAAACCATCATAATATGCCTTAATTTTATGAGGAATGTTTCTATATATGGTTTAATAATATGATTTTCACTTATTAAACATATAATATATTAGGAACATGTTGCTTAGACATAGATAAAATCATGTTAAAAACATCTTTAATCACTAAAATAATAAGTAAAACGTAATAATTAACCACATAGGTGAAGTGAACGATTTATTGGCATATAACATGATGACGATTATGAAATTGATCAAAAGTGTGGGAATATGGTTTACGAATGGCAATTTTACATAGTAGAAAATATGGCATATTTGGAACTCAACAAAATCATATTTGCACTAAGACTTGGTATATAATAAACATCATTAATAACACCATTCTCAATTTCAACATTACTAATACCATAAATAGATAGTGCAAAATTGTCCCAACAAAATATATCTCATCATAATTCTGGTCATAATCTAGAGAAGAGAAGCATGAAGTATCTCTATACATTTTATGAGTAAACCATAATCAATAACTTTATAAGCAAACCATAATCAATAACTTCAACATTTACAAATGTATAATATGTAAGCCTATATAAATCATCAAAAAGACTTGATCATCATTCAACATGTTGTTTTGTTGATGTTATTATTGATTGCATGATATCTTCTTCTTGAATTACAGGGAAAAGTCCTTTATATTTTTAAAGCATGTATACTCAACATGTCCTAATTATGTCCTAATTTATTACAATACCTACAAGGTTTCCTTTTCAACTTCTCCCCTTCTTTCTTTAGTTGTGCTTGCCCTTCTTTCTTTAGTTGTGCTTGATGTTGAGTGTCATTTGTGGGTCTTTTATCATGCATACTGTAATGATACTACTACTTACCTTTTTTCAAAGAGACCTTTTGATTGAAGCTAAGCTTTTCCATATTTGTTCACTTTTGTTGTTCCTCTTACATTATCTTTCAAATTTAAGGTCTCAGTATTAATTTAATTTAATTTTATGTTTTATTTATTTATTTTTATCAAAAAATATTCATTTTTGTTGTTCTCTTTTAAATTTAAAGTCTTTAGTATTAATTTAATTTAATTTTATGTTTTATTTTTATTTATTTATTTTTATCAAAAAAATAAAATGCTATATATCTTTTATTCCATTGAAATTCCATTTCATATTTTTTATACCTAATTTAATTTAATTTTATATTTTAATTAATTTATTTATTTTTATCAAAAGTGAAATGTTATATGCCTTTTTATTCCATTGAAATTCCATTTCATATTTTTTACACCCTCTACTTGCACCATATGTGCATATGGAGTACACTATTTTATTAAAATTAATGTAATGTAGATGGTAGAGGCTCTATTTACTAATGAGCTAGATCCTAAATTCTCATGTCAAGAGCAAAAAATAAAACATATTCTATTTACGAAAAGATAAAATAAAGAGGAATTAATAAAATAATTTATAAAATTTCAAGATTTTTTTATAGTGAGGGATCATTGAAAGATTCTTCTCTATGGATTTGGGGTTTTTTCTTCATCTTTGTAAAACATTTTCCTAGGATCCAAAAATCCAAGTCCACCATTTCTTTGGATAGAGCGTTCACCATGTGGTTTTTCTCTCTATAGATTGTTGATCCTCAAATGTGTCAATCCTTTTTGTAGATTTTCTCTTGTAAATTATTTTTCCATACTTAGAAATTTTCACGATTGTAACAGGTTCATGACACATCTTTTTCTTAGTCCAAAGTTTTGCGACCTCCAAAATACACCCTCATGTTTTGTCACCTTCATTTTTCACCCATACTTATATTTTTTCCAAAATACTTCACCGTGGGTCTAAGTCATTTGTCCAACTCGTTTCTATATAATTGTGACTCCTTCATCTGACCGATTCTTCATACTTAATCAAAATTTAAATCTCACCATGCTCTGCGGAACATTATATTACCTCTCCATCATACTCACTGACCTGCCATACTTCATTACCTCCGCGATGTCTCAATACTTAGTGAAATTTTAAAACTTCACCATGGGTTGCAATAGTTTCATAGTTCCTTCACACATACCACCATCCTCTCTCTCTGACCAATTCACCATACTTAGCCAATTTTTCGAAATCCCACCTTGGTTCTGCGCATTCATGCTCATTTCATTATTTCTCAGCATGAACTCAATTCTGCTCCCCCGCCATTCTGATATCTCATCATTTCATTCTCCACCACCCCACGATAATCCAAGTCCCATCTTTTCATGACTCTCCCCAATAAAACATTTAATGCAAATCTCACCAATACATCAAATGGGTTAACTATTGAAAGGCCATTATTAATGGTGATTTTCTCGAGACAAGCCTTCATTAATTCAAAATTTAAGTTGTATTAACGATCCTTTGAAATAGGAGCCCAAAACATATTATGGTAAAAAGGTTTTATTTGTTAATAATGTTCTAAAAGGACTATACATTAATTCACCAACTTGATTAAGCATGACAACCAAGAGAAAGGAATAGTTCTGCGGAGATACCATAAACACATTTGGACGAGAAGATCAAAATTTTTAGTGGTCAAGATCATACTTGTATTACTTCTCATTTCCGCCTTCAGAGATGAATTCAAACTAGGTTTGGACGTCAGGAATTGCTCTCGCAGGTTGCATCCTGGAAGTTCATGATTTTAAAGATTTAATTTTGTGGTGCATCGACAAACTCGATAAGAACAAGAGAATAATTTAGCTAAAAGGAGAGTCCCCTATTTCTTTGGCACCTTCAGCCTTCAAGATAATGCTTAGACTCTCAGAGATGACAATGACCTTCAAAGGGGATGAAGCTTAGGAATTCATGAAGGAAAGAAATGGTGGATTGGACCTTCTGCATGAATATCTTCAAGACACATCAATGATTCCAAAATATCTTTCAAGTATCCAGGTTAGTATGTTGAAAAATATATACCGAGAAATGGCATGGTTCTTTGCAAGAGTAGTTGGACAAGAATCTATGACTACTATTCCCTGACTGGTTCTACATATCTTGTACTTTGCAATTCAAGAGAAATAATGTTCGATTGGGCAAAAATTATCTCTGAAGAACTATCTTTTCAATGATCAAATTTAAGAAAGAATAAGAAATTCTACATGTCCTCGTACCTAATCTTCACCATTATTTACTGTCATGTTTTCAAAGTCATGCATTTATCCAAACAAGTCAATTCTAAAATTGACCTCGTTCAAATGTGGTACCCCTCCTTATGGGTATAGAAGACCATGTATCATTTATATGAATTTCATAATGCATTTATTTATGTTTTCAAAAAGCTTATTTTTGGACCAAAAACATCAAGAATGTCTTTAGAAGCAACAACAATCTTGGATAAGAGAGGGAGTTTTGAAGCAATAGAACATTTTAGCGTTATTATGATTTATGGTTCTCATGAAAAACCCTCATATCTCCCATAATATGTGCCAGAAAAAATGTGTGTTATAGAAGTATGCAAGAAGTACATATTATGGGCCCATTTCTTTGAAAAGATGAAAAAGCAGTTCATCCCTTTGTTGTGGAAGATTGGAGAAATAATGCTGAAAAATACTGCAAATATTGATGAATTTTCAGTTCAATTTGATCAGTTTAATTTGAAGAAGGAAGATGAAATCAAAGCATTCAACCCCAACCAAGTTTTTATGAAACACATGACATATGTGGGCTATAGTGCCTCATTTGCCAGTACATTCTTATTCGGATAAGAAGAAGACGATAGATAGAACCCTCAAGTATTGTTAATTGAGAAGAAACAATAAGATATTGAAACTGTTATTAGCACCACTAATCAACATAGACAATAGAGAAGAGTTGTGAATGAGAGAAGTACTAGGTCTTCTAACACTTCTAAAAAAAATGGCCTACCAAAACAAAAATCTCAGTCTGCATCCCAGGAACAAAGGAAATATTCAATGGAAAATTTTGATGATGGGGGAGATCAAAACCCTCCTAAGGGAAGTCTAGAAATACCTCATAAACTCCCAATGACCAATAAAAGGGAAATACAAACAAGTAGAGAAGCAAGAAATGAGGGTGCACCTAAATATGAGGTTGTTCTTGAAGATATGAACCTGGATGTGAACATTGAAGACATCAAATTTCCTAATGAAGAACAAAGAATTCAAGAGAGTAGAGAAGTCACAATAGCATTAGCTACATATGAACCAATTCTATTTGAAGAATAAATCCTAACTTTGCACAGTGCCCTGTTCGACAAAGGTTCAAATAAACTAGCCATTAAAAAATTCATGAAAAAAATAAAAAGTTCAAGGAAAATTGAGATCAGAACTCGACCTTAATGGAGTTCCACCATCTAAAATTGTACAGATTCATGAATCCAAGGGTGAATCCTTAAAGATGTCAGTTGGTGAAATGGAAAATGAAAATTCCACCCTGAAAGAAAGAATTAAAGAATTAGAGAGCGCTTTGATGCCCACACCTATATTTGCTAGCCTAATTGCTACAATGCATCCATGGAAGAGTTTGTATGGAACACCATAGTCCAGTTTGATATTGAGGAACATCAAGCCTACTTGTTGTTGTCAGAAGATTTTTTGGAGAAAATATTAAGAAAATAATGTCTCTTATTCTCGAGGCATGGGAATTGGCAAATAATTTTGTTTCTTTGGGATCAAGAATAACAAATTTCAAACAATACCTTCAAGCCAATATAGAAAATGCCAAGGATTTCTCTAAGGGAGTTGTTTCTACTTTTGATGCCAAATTATCAAGTGTTAGTGAGCTATAAATAAAAGAGGAAGACTCGCCTTCACCAATCTGCATAAAGCAACACAAAGCATGTTGGATCAAAAGAGTAAAGTGTATAAGGGAAATGTTAGTTGATTGTGACACCATAAGTGTTAAAAAAGGTGTCTTATATTTAAAATCTATTGAAATAGATTTGGCCGGATAAACTAGTGATGTGGAGAACCCACATTTAATATTAGATTTAATGCTTATGTCAAAGGAGCAATTTGAAGAAAAAGTGGAATTATTAAAGACTACATCAGTTGAGAGATTTAATAATTTGACCCAATATTCAAAATTGGAAGTGGAAAGTTGGTTAGTTAGTTATGTAAACAAAACCAAAGACACTAAATATACATTACACCAACTTTCAATTGAATTTAGAGATCTAGAAAGTTCGTTATTTGATATAAGAGTAAGGCAAGAGATAACTATTGCACCTATGAGAGATTATATTGAAAATTGGTTAAAAAATGTCTTAACTAAGATAATGGAACTAGATCAAGAAGAGTTAGTTACAAATGGTCACAGAATTCCATCCAAGGATATTACAAAAGGAACCTCAGCAAGCAAATAGAGAGAGAGAATCCATCACAGTAAGTGAACTAGTCATTTTTCATATTTCCTTATCTTTTATACTTCTCGTTTAGAAATCGTCCAGTTGTGTTCTTTCATTTCTTGAAACTCCATGACCATTATTTGATTGCTTCTCATTTTTCTTATTTAAGGTCCAGTCATGTTATACTTTCTTTTATGTTCCACGGGAGCCCCATCCCAGTCCATTTGGACGAACACAACCCTTTATTTTATTGCAAACAGACTATTTATTTCTTTGAACTCCCAAGAGAACTATTTTGGGGTGTAACTTTAATGATTTCTCAAACTCTGAGTTTATGAGCACGATATTTTTGAAGTGCGCCTATCATATTCATTTTTTTTTAATGAAATACTCTTTTAAAGTTCTCTATATTGTGGACTTATATCTTTATATCTTATGAATGTGACCAAATTTTATAATATTATGGTGGATGTGAGGAATGCCTTGTTTTTATATTATGGTTTCTTTATTGTTGTATAATATCTTGTATATATTTTATTTCAGTTTTAAAATATTCCTGGTCATTTTCTCAAGAACTTTGCCTTGTGAATATATACTTTCATCTTTTCTTTATATTTTGAAAGCAATAAAGATTTGGGTTTGTTTTTTAGTATTCCCCTATTTGGTGGATTATTTCAAGAACATTAAACCATATCTTTCATAATATAATAGAGGATTACCACCTCTATAAAAACATAGGGGGGTATTTTATCCTTGTGAGGTTGTTGTTTGGATCTTGACCAATCTAAACATCAACATTTTTGGCAACTCCATTGCGGAGAATAAAAGGCTAGTTTCGCAGACCATGATATTGATGACTCAACCAGAACCTAATGAACCTTAGTTACAAATTTCTCTTAGAAATCAAGGAAATGTTATACATCAATTGTATGACTTAGTTTTGAAAACAATAAAAATTCAAGAAGAGCTTGAAAGATCATGGAAAACCCTTTCTCAAGAGGAAGAAAGAGAGATAGCTTTGAGACAAAGAAGAAGGGTTTGAATCCAAGAAAAAATGGAATCTTATAAAGGTCCACTAACAAGAAGAAAGAGTAAAAAATTACATCTTCACGAAGTTGGTGAAAGTTCTAGAATGAAGATAACAAGAACCCTAATTATGGGGGATAACGAAGAAAGAAACGATGTTCTTGAGAACCGAGAAGAAAGACAAAGGATCCCAAGAAGAAGGGATAGGTTTATACCACTCAATTTTCTATGAGAACAACATATGTTATCGACTCTTCCTCAAGGAGTTTTGCTAGTTTTTTCAGGAGATGGAGTTATGGGTCCAAAGAGACACATGGATCAATTCTTGGTTGTTTGAGATATCCATCTGATTGAACATGACAATGTGATGGTGAGATTTTTTCTACAAACTTTAATTGGGCCAACTTATGAATGATACCTTTCTCTTCCATCCCAATAAATCAGAGCATTTGATGACCTAGAGAATATGTTCATGACCATATACACATCTCCCATTGCATATCACACATTGCTCACCCAATTCATTGAAATTCATCTTAAAAAGGGAGAAAGAATAAGATATTTTAATCTATGATTTTTTAAGACCTTGAATCAAATTACACAAGAGAAACAACCAACTGATCACATTGTTTTGGGTTGTTATAAGAATGAAATGCTTGCAAATGTAAATTATTCCATTAGGTATTCACAAATAAACAATTTAGAGGGATCCATTCAAAAGGAAATGGAGATGGAAGAATTTATGCTAGAGACCAATGTTTATCCTGAGATCATTCTTGGGAAAGTGCAAAGATAGATGAACACTCTTGCCATAACATATCAAGGACCATCTACTTTGAGAAATGTTGAAAATCAAGGAATTGGTGGAGGAATCCTTCAAGGGGTTCCCCCTAATGTTATAAATGATCCAGTGGCTACTTAGGAGATGAGACAAAGAATATAAATTGATCAAATGAACGAGACTACCAGATAGATGTAGAATGAGCTCACTAGGTTGAAAAGGGGTGAAACTTTCATCCCTACAAATCAAAATGTAAGACTCCAAATACAATATCAAAGAGTAAGAAATGACAGAAATGAAGAGCATAGACCTAGATCACCAAGAGTGCCAAATCCCAATGTTGTAGTGTTAGAAGATAATGTTGAAGAGGAAAGCATTGAGAATGATAATCAAGAGACTAATATCACTCAAGATGAAATTTTAGAGTCAGTACAGACAGAAGAAGGAACATCATATTTTTACATTTTTGATGAACAAGAAGAGCCTGATATTTCACAAGATAATTTTGTCCAAACAAGGGCACACATGAATAAGTTCAAAGAAAAAGAAACACCTGAAAAAGAAAAGACAAAAGAAAACACTGTAGAAACATCAAAAGAACAAACAGTTCCTAGTAAAGAAAAAAATCCACAACAAATGAGTTATAATGTGATTGATGATCTAACCAAGCTCAACATTACGTTTCCTTTCATGGAAGTGGTGAAGATACCACACCAAAGGGAAAATGTTTTAAAGATACTTGATGATTCAAACACAAGGATAGAAGTTGTTGTTATAAATTCTAGGCAACAAAAAAATGTTTCATCATTCAAAACAATAGGTAAAGTCCCACCATTCTATATAACCATAGAAAATCATGATGTGGTATTGCACAATTTTTTGGTTGATAATGGAGAAACCAATAACATCACACCTTTATCAATTATGGAGGCATTAGGAATGTGGTGTACCAAGTATTATGAAGCTGGGGAAAGTATATATTTTATTGATTTGAGAAAGGTCCTAGCCTATGGCGAGATAAAAGACTGGTGTGCATGGATTAATTCATCTCCTCATATTACCACAATATTTATTGTTATTGTTGTAGATTTACCTCTTGCATATGGTGTTATTTTAGTAAGAGACTAGAGTTCCATGATTGGAGCATAAATTATGAATGATGGGAGTTGTATGATTCTTCCTAACAAAGATGGAACGATGGCCAGAGTCCCTTGAGAAACTAGAAATCTAAAATCATTCACGAAGAAAGAGAACGTAGTAATGGAGAATTATATTGATGTTGGAATTGGAAATTATGATGTTCTCAGTCCAGAACAAGTCAACCCTCTAAAACAAGAGCAAGAATACTATTTTCAAGGTTTCTAGAAGATGTCATTTGATGGTGCATGTTATAAATCTGGATATGGAGTTGGTATCATTATTAAAATCCTTCAATCAAGTATATATCCACATGGAATTAGACTAGAGTTTCCATGTACTAACAATGAAGCAGAGTATGACACACTAATACAAGGAATGACTCTAGCACTCTAGATGGAAGTAGAAAATCTGGTAGTAACTGACAATTCATAATTGGTCATAAACCATATTAAGAAGAAATATAGGATCAAGAAGGAAAAATTGAAGCATTATGCAAATGAGCATGTGAGCTATGGACTCTTTTAATTCATTCAACATTTCTTTCATTCCTCGAGATAAGAATCACAAAGTTGAGCACTAGAAGTTGTTGTGTATTTATTTAATCCATATGACTCTCAAAGTTATAATACATTTTCTTTTAAAATAATTTTTAGGACTTCAATACCTGATAATCAAGACTATTCACAAGTCTTTGAAAATGATGAACATATTGTTGATTTTCTTGACGATTCAAATGATTCTTCTGAAAGTTTGTAGGATGATCAAACTCTTGTGCCAGTTCCAAAAGATTGTATCAGTCTTGAATCTCTTTTTGGAAGAGATGATCAAATGAAAATCCTTGATCCAAATGAAGAGACATCTGTAAGGAAAGTGCAAGAGACACAAAAGATAAATATTGGTACACATGGGTCTCCTGAGTATATAAATCTTAGTACCAGTTGTACAAAGGAGTAGATTGATCAATACACTGCTTTGTTTAAATAATTCTATGATATTTTTTCCTGGACTTATGACGACTTGAAGAAATATGATAAGTTCATTTTTCATCATATTATACCCCTTAAAGAAGGAGCCAAGCATGTCAAGAAAAAACTAAGAATGATTAATTGAAAGTTGAAGCCTTTAATAAAATTGTAATTGGAAAAGTTAAAGAAGGCTGAAATAATTTTTCTAATTAGACATTTAGAGTGGCTTTCAAATCCTGTCATAGTAAGAAATAAGAGTAGGGAGATTCAAATTTGTATCGATTTCAGGGATATAAATAGAGAAAGCATCAAAGATAATTATCCACTCTAAAATATGGATATGTTGTTGCAACAAGTTATTGGTTTGACCTTAATGTCCATGCTAGATGGTTTTTTTGGATACAATCAAGTGCTAGTTGTTGAGGAGTACAAACCCAAAACTGCTTTTGTTACACCATGGGAGACATACACTTATGCTCACATGCCTTTCAAGTTGAAGAATGATGGAGAAAATTTCCAAAGGGCAATGGATCATGCAATTAAATATTTGATTGAAAATTTTATGGCTGACTATCAAGATGATTTGACTATTCATTCCAAATTAAGAAAAAATCATATCAAGCACTTAAGAGTAGTTTTTGAACGTTGCATATTATATGGTATATCTTTGAATCCTAAGAAATTTCTATTTGCAGTATCGAAAGGAAGACTCTTGGGACATATAGTGAGTAAGGAAAGAATATATATAGATCTAGAAAGAATCAAGGCTATTAATGACCTGAATCCTCCAACATCAAATAAGGGAGTTCAATATTTCTTTGGAAAGATAAATTTTGTAATGAGATTTGTCTCATATTATGCAACAATTGTGAAGTCGATCAATATCTTATTAAAAAGGGACCAAAAATTTAAATGGGATCAGGAAATTTAGGCAACATTTACTAGAATCAAGCATGTCGTCACTACTGCTCCCATCCTTGTTAGCCCAAATTTTGATTAATATTCTATATTATATTCGTTTTCTTCAGAAGAAACTTTTTCCTCTATCACTACTACATATTGAAAAATTTGCGACGACCACTTGCGACGAAAGTACTCTTTCGTCGCAACATGCAAGAGAAAAAGTTCATTTTTTTCTAAATCTACCCCGTATTTGTCACAATCTCGACGCCTACAGTTTGACTAAATTATTATGGTCAATGTTCGTCACACAAGCGACGACGTTAGATTGTCCAACGCTCTTGCGATGAAAGTTGACCATAATAATTTAGTTAGAATTTACCGTTGAAAATGACCTAAAATAAATAGGTAGAAAAAAAAATTTATTTTTAGGTCACTATCATCGCAATTGCGATGACAGTGACCTAAAATTGGCCTATAAATATTTAACGATTTAAAGATGTTGCGACAATCTTCCTATAACAACGGCGATTCCGAAAGGGTATTTTTGTGCGGAAAAATGTCACATAATGTTGTTAGAGGTGGGGAAAAAAGTAAAGCGGGTGAAAAGGGTGATGGTAGATGTTATTGCCCTTGTAAAATATGTTTCCTTAGACGTCCCGTAAGAATTTTAATAGCAACAACTACAAAAAATTGTAGGAAATATGGTCACATTGATGGCGGATCGAATGTATATCGTCCCATGGTAATTAGCTATATATTCATTATCCTTTTTTTTTATTTTGTCAATTTTATATAAAATTATATTATGTATATATATTGTTTGAATGTTTGTTATAGTATACACTAATTTTGCATGATTGTTTGTAATTATAAAGTTAGAGTTGCCCTCTAACTTTCCGCAGAATATTGCACCAAGTATTAGTAGAAATGATGTTGTACAAGCTGAGGAACATCATCATGACCAAGCAAATGAAGATCTCATGGAAGAAGATAATGGGACAAATCAAGTTAATGATCCCATGGAAGAAGATGATGGGACAAATCAAATGATCCAAGATTTGTTTTTGCAGCCGGATGAGGATGGGGAAAATCCTGGTATTTATGATGAACCTCTATTAGAAAAGGAAAATAAACGACTTTATGAAGGATCAAGAGAAAATATTCTCTCTACTACATTGTTGCTGGTGAACTTAAAGGTTATGAATAATTTGTCAAACACTTGTATGACACAGATACTAAGGTATGTAATATATTTCATCTCATACTGTACGTAAATGTTGATTTTTTTATATTTGTTTTTAGTGTTAATTAATGTGTAAAATAAGAATGCATTTTTTATGATTAATATTCTTACATTAACTAGTTATTTTTTATGTTGTAGATTGTTAGGTGAATTTTTGTTACCATCGTCAAATATTTTACCTCACACATATCGAGGTTTGCATGCCATTATG
>JZKD02S0730853.1:60121-71674 GCA_000966675.3 Picea glauca | reverse complement strand
TTAAACCAATAATCTTTGGTGGTATATTTGTATTGTTAACAAGATTTAGTTGTAACCACCCTTGAGTGTCATGTATGCATTGAATGAGTAGACCTCTTATTTATGCAGAGTGAAGCTATTATTCATGAATAGGATTGTATATGTCCATTAATTTGAATGCTTGTCTATTGATATGAATGCATGGATGTGTTTAATTGTTGAACATGAAATTGTACTTGTTATGATTTGGATAATACCATTTTTAACTAGTTGTCTTCATCTTGAAGGTTATGCTATGTTRTTTACTTTGAATGATAGTTTTGAGTGGGTTGTATGCAACTCTTCATAATGAGHAGGTATGAAATGATCATATAGCAAGTGTGMAATAGTGTTATGTATGACATGGTATAATACATATTTTCTCTTGTTGTTAGCTACCATATGAAAGAGAGAAACATATTTTAGTTATGCTTTTGAAACTTATCATGTGAATGATTGTGAAATTTCATATAATAGACTAGTCTTAAGTCTATTATGGTAATATTAATATTAATATCAAAATTGCAGCCCAAAATAATTTTTTAATTTTTTTTAAAATAAATTTGGGCCATCGCCTATGCGACAACAACTTCTATTGATGCCATGGTTTTGCTATATAAACAACAAAAAATTGTCGTCGCCTTTGCAACGACAAATTCTATTGATTTGACGATTTTGCTATATAAACAATGAAAAGTTGTCGTCGCCTATGCGATGAAAACTTCTATTGATGCCATGGTTTTGCTATATAAACAACAAAAATTTGGCGTCGCCTCTGCGACGACAACTTCTATTGATGCAACGATTTTTCTATATAAACAACAAAAAGTTGTCATCGCATGTATGATGACAACTTCTATTGATGTGACGGTTTTGCTATATAAACAACGAAAAGTTGTCGTTGCATCTGCGACAACAACTTCTATTGATGCGACGATTTTTCTATTTAAACAACGAAAAGTTGGCGTCTCATATGCGACAACAACTTCTATTGATGCGACGGTTTTGTTATTTAGACGAAATGTTGGTTTCAAATTGTTTTCCTATATTGTCACTTTTGCGACATTTGTTAAATTTTGTCACAAATTCCACGTCACATAAAACGACGTTTCAGAGACTCCAGATTCGTCGCAATATCAACGACATAACGTCGCAATAGCGTCAAAATAGTCGTCGCAAAATGACCCAAATATGCTAGTGTATATTAACACAAAGGAATGCAAAAGGAGAATAATTACTAATTAGTTTCATGAGAAAACTGTTGCACGATTATGAACAAAGATATTCAAAGATAGAAAAGCAGGCCCTCTCTTTGGTCAAAGCAGTATCATATTTCGGGACATACATTTTATCATCTCATATTATAGCTCATGTCACAACATCTCCAGTAAAAATGATACTAAATCAACAATTAAGAGAAGGAAAGTTGGAAAATTGGTTTTCCAAATTCAAGAGTGTGATATTGAAATCAAACCCTTGAAAGCATTCAAAGGACAAGGATTATGAAAGATGATGACAAGAATTGATACAGTAAATACAAACATATATATTTCATTAGGGTCATTGTCGGACTCAAAATGGTACAAAAACATTATTTTTTATTTGAAGTCTGGTCAGTTTCCCATCGGTATGTCTTCAAAGGAAAGAAGATCATTAAAAATGAAGGAAAACCCGTATGTATTAGTTGTTGATGTTTTGTTTCGAAGAAATTTTGATGGAATGTTATTGAGATGTATAGATTCTACAAAGGCTCAAAGGGTCCTACAAGAGTTTCATGAAGGTATTTGTGGTGGAAATTTTGCACCAAAAACAACTACCCATAGAATCATGAGAGTTGGTTATTATTGGCCACCATTTTTAAGGATTCTTACTCAATAATCAGAAAATGCATCTCTTGCCAAAAAAATTCAGGAAAAATGAAGAAAGTAGCAATGCCATTGCAACCTATAACAATTGATTAACCTTTTACACAATGGGGATTAGATGTTATTGGGCCAATCAATCCAAGATCCAACAAATGATACTCATACATCTCATTGGAACTGATTATTTCATGAAACGGAAAGAAGCAGTAGCTCTAAAAAAGGTTGATTCTAAAGAACTCATAACTTTCCTCAAAGAATATCTTGTCAAGATTTGGAGTTCCATAGAAACCCATAACTGATAATGGATCTATTTTAATAGGGTCAAAATTTACAATTTTTTGTGGGGAATATGGTATCATCATGGGACAATAATCAAAATATTATCCACAAGGTAATGGATTGGATGAATCTACAAATAAAACATTGATCCATATTCTTATAAAGACAATTACTGAGAACCGGAGAAATTGGCATACAAAGTTGATTGATGCATTGTGGGCTAGTAGACTTACACCAAAGGAAATCACATGATTGTCACCATATACACTGGTATATGGAAAAGAAGAAAATATGTGAATTCATTTAGAATCAAATTCCCTAACTTATGTTGTAATCATAGAGGATGTAGAGCAAGTTTCCCCTTTAAAGTCAACAAAAAATCAAAAGACATTTTGATCATAGTGCATTGGTGAAATATTTTCAAAAGGGACAATTGGTGTTGTTATGGAATAAGGAAAAAAAAACATCTCTGCATACAAAGTTTGAAGTGATCTAGATAATTCCTTATATGATATAAAAAATACTTGGATATAACTCTTACTTGTTGAAAGACATGAACGGAACAGTTCAGATGTTGTCATTCAATGGACAACACCTTAAAATCATTTTTCTCTTGAAAATTCTTAGTCACCACCTATACATAGTTTATTTTCCTTCCATGTACATATCTCTTAAAGTATTTTTCTTTATTTTCCTTTTACTGACTCCATTTACGAATAGTCAAGATTTTGGATTCTCAGTAACCCACCGGGGGTTATTGTCCCACAGTTGGAGCCATTTTTTGATCCTCAAATATGTCAAGCCTTTTTTAAAATTATCTCTTGTAAATTCCTTTTCCATAGTAATAAATTTTCACGACTGTTGTGGGTTCATGACACACTGTTTTCTTAGTCCAAAGTTCTGCGACATCCAAAATACACTGTCGCATTTCACCATCTTCATTTTTCACCCATACTTATAATTTTTCCAAAACACTTCATCGCAGATCTAAGGCATTTGTCTTACTCATTTGTATATAACTGTGACTCCTATGTCCGACTGATTCTTTATACTTAGTAAAATTTTAAATCTCATCACGCTTCATGGGACATAATAGTTCCTCTTTTCCATACTCACCAACCCGCCATACTTCATTGCCTCTGTGATGTCTCAATACTTAGTCAATTTTTAAAAATTCACTACAGGTCGCGATAGTTTCATAGTTCTTTCACACACACCCCCATCCTCTCCATCTGATTGATTCACCACACTTAGCCAATTTGTTGAAATCCCACCGTGGGTCCTCGGGTTTGCACTCATTTCATTATTTCTCAAAATGCACCCGATTTTGCTCCCTCATCGTTCTCATATCCCGTCATTTCATTCTTCGCTACCCTACGATAATCCAGGTCCCATCTTGTCACTCTCCCTAATAAAACATTTAATACAAATCTCATGGATACATCAAATGGGTTAACTATTGAAAGGCCATTATTAATGGCGATTTTCTCAGGACGATCCTTCATTAATTCAAAATTTAAGTTGTATTAATGATCCTTTGAAATAGGATCCCAAAGCATATTATGGTAAAAAGGTTTTATTTGGTAATAACGTTTTAAAAGAACTATAATTTAATCCACCAACTTGATTAAGCATGACAACCAAGAGAAAGGAACAATTTTGCGAAGATACCATAAAAAAATTTGGACGAGAAGATAAAACAATTTAGTGGTCAAGAGCATAAAGGTATTAATTCTCATTGTTTCCTCTAGAGAGGAATTAGAACCAAGTTTGGAAATTATGAATTACTTTGGTAGTTTGCATCCTGGAAGTTCATTATTTTAAAGAGTTGATTTTGTGGTGCATCAAAAAATTCAATAAGAACCATAGAATAAATCAGTTGGAGGGAGAGTCCCCTATTTCTTTGGCACCTTCAGTATTCAAGAGAATTCTCAGACTCCGAGAGTCGATAATGAACTTCAAAAGGGATGAAGCTAAGGAATTATTGAAAGGAAATAAATGGAAGATTGGACCTTTTGTGTGAATATCTTCAAGACCCAACAATGATTCCAAAAGACCTTTCAAGTATCCAGGTTAGTTTGTTGAAAAATACCTACTAAGAAATGGCATGGTTATTTGTAAGATTAGCTAGAAAAGAATCTATAACCACTATTCCCTGAATAATTCTATATGTTAGGGTCCTAACCCGCACATAGGTAGAACAATATATTCGGATGTAATAAAGGTCAATATTAATAAGGCCTTGCAATAAAATAGAATAAGTCGAATGTAAGAAGACCTAATAGAAGCTTCGACTTCTAGAAGGATATTCCTCTAGATGCTTCTTTTGATAGACATATTTAGTATAAATAGGAGTGGAGGGTATGATAACCCTAGCTTGGATATTATTGTAATAGAGCTCTACTCAACTACAGGTTTCCCCCTCGAAGAGGCCCGTGAACATTGCTTTCAGAATCAAAGTGCTATTTATGTTGCTATTCTTATATCATTTTAGTGCTATTGTGGTGATTGTTCTGGTTATATTGTTGTTATTCTGCAATTTCTAGCATTTTATTTTTGTTCTGCATACTTTTTATATCTGGTATATTACAAGTGGTATCAAATCACTTTCCTCGGTAGAAAGTGTGGGTTAATTTTTTTTTCAGGGTAGAGACGTATTTCGACGTCTTTAAGCCATAGAGATCTGTTGTTATGCGCATAAACCTGTGGTTGAGGGATTCATACATGCAGGAAATACAAGTGGTACTTAAGCACACCTCTGTTGGCCACCCTTGTAACCCCTATTGGTACCCCTTCGAGTGGTAGCGCATCAAACAACACCTTTGTACGGATCGGCCTAGATTGCCTAAAGCCCTCTTTAGATAAATCGATCAACTGCCTGACTACTATAGTGCCACCGAGAATAGCACTCGGGAATATACTCTCTAGTACCTGGGTAGTCGGGTAGTATGGCTAAGGCTATGGTCTATCCTCCTTAGCTAGTGCCCTAAGATATTGGGTTGAGTACTACTGTTGGACCCCACACGTATATCAGAGAGCTATATCATAGGGAAAACCCTTGTCTATAGAACCCTTGAATATCTAACCCTTGGGGAAAGAAACATAAACAAATTAAAATAAACAAGATCTATTGCCACGCAACTGTGTTCATCTTGCCAAATCACTATACATTTTCTTCCTGGTTAAGCATTTGGGAATTTCATCACTGCAGTATTCTTCAGACCGGAGTATAACTCCGCAGGTGTACAAAAAAAAGTCTGGAAATTTTTTCACCATTATTTGAGACCTATTCCATTGGATTCATCTCTTTTCCCTTATCACATTCATACATATCATTTTTTGGCAAAAATTTTGACCCCACCCGCCCCTTTTTCGGTTCCCTCATCCTCATGGCCCATACCCGTAGCTAATACTTGGAAGCTCGCTGCAATGTAGTCTCATCGAGACCCAACAAGAAGTGAAACAACTCAGTGCCAATGTTGCCACCATCAATACAACCATGCAATCCTTAATGGAGGAAATCAAACAAGACCTGACCACCCAACTTGAATCTGTCTTTTCATCACTCTGCACCAAGCTTCATATCCCTACAGATAACCCTTCCTATGACTTACCTCCACATATTGAAGGTGAACATTCCTCTCATTCCCATAACTTCCAGCACCATCACTTTCAACGTGACCTATGCCTTCCACGGGTGGATGTGACCAAATTTGATGGCTCAGACCCCACTGGTTGGGTAACCCAAATGGAACATTATTTCTCTTTATACAACATTACAGATGACTTGGCCAAACTCTGGTATGGTGTTCTCCATCTAGATCAAGAACGTTGGCAATGGTGGCAATGGAGAAAAACTTCCCATCAAGGGTATATTTCTTGGACACACTTTGTGGTAGAGCTTTATGAACGCTTTGAAACTGACAGCAACCATTTGGGCCATTTGACAAAGTTGAAACAATCAGGAACAATGGAAGACTTTATAGCTGCCTTTAAGCGCCTGGCTTTTCGGAAAGAGGGCATGTCTGATGCCTTTTTCTGAGAGTGTTTTATCAGTGGCCTCAAGGATGAGATTCAGGCCCATGTCCTCATGGCTCAGCCTCAGAGTTGGGTGGAGGATAATAAAAGAGCTAAAGAAGCACAACAGGTTATATCTTCTCAAAACCAAAAACCCTCCTTTATCCCTCGCCCTAAATTAGTAAATCCCACTACTCCCTCCGCTCCACTAAAGATCCAAAAATTGACCAAGGCTGAAATGGTTGAACGCCAACTCAAAGGATTTTTTTATAATTGTGATGACAAATATTTCTTGGGCCACAAGTGTAAGGAACAAAATCTTTTTATGTCCATCTTCGAGGATATTTCAGAAGAGGATGTTGAAACTCCACTTGTGTCTGAGTCACCTGAAACCACTAACATAACCCCTCCCTCAGACCCTCCCGAAGTATAATCGGTCATTTCCCTCAATGCTCTCACTGGTTTCTCCGCTCCCCAAACCCTCAAGCTAATCGGTTACATCAAGCATCAGAAGGTCATCATTCTGGTTGATAGTGGAAGCACCCATAATTTTATTCATCATCGAATTGCCCAAAAAACTCATTTCTACATCCATGTCGTCAATAATTTCCAAATCATGATTGCCAATGGTGGTTCCATGAAATGTGGAGGGTGTTGTGAAAATGTGTGTCTCCAAATTGGTGACTACCACCTGAAATCTCATATGTTTTCTATCGACATGGGCGGTTGTAATGGTGCAGACTGGTTAAGGACTTTGGGTCCCATTCTCATGGATTTTAAGGGCTTAACCATGCAATTCGACCAGGAGGGCCACCAATATAAGTTCCAAGGCATCACAGTCGATTCACCTGAGATCATTAGTTCCCATTGCATGGAAATTCTGCTCAAAAAAGGTCATTTTGGTGTTATTGCCCAACTCCATGTCATACAAGCAACAGAGACACCCTCGATGCCGCAAAACCTCCAAGCCATCCTTTCTAAACATCAATTGGTATTTTCCACTCCCCAAGGACTCCCTCCTTCCCGTGGTGTTCATGATCATTCCATTCCCCTTGTACCCGAAATCCTTCCTCCCAATATCCATCTGTATTGTCACCCCTTTTCCCAAAAAAATGAAATTGATAAAATGGTCCAGGAACTCCTTAATGCAGGCATTATCCGCCCTAGTATGAGCCCCTACTCTTCTCCTATGGTCATGGTCCTGAATAAATAAAGTTCTTGGCGAATGTGTCCTGACTTACGTGCCCTCAACAAACTTACCATTAAAGACAAATTTCCCATTCCTGTCATTGATGACCTCCTGGATGAATTGACTGGCACCCAATTCTTTACTAAACTTAATCTTCGTTCGGGCTACCACCAGATACATATGAAATAGGTAGGCATTCCCAAGACTGCCTTTAGAACTCATGAGGGCCACTATGATTTTTTGGTCATGCCATTTGGCTTGTGTAATTCCCCCTCCACCTTCCAAAGCCTCATGAATCATGTCTTCCATCCTTTTCTCCACCATTTTGTCTTAGTTTTCTTTGATGATATCCTCATCTATAGCAAAACCTAGACACACCATCTTGCTCATGTGGATCGAGTTCTCCATCTACTCTCTCAGCACCGACTTTTCCTGAAACATTCTTAATGTGTTTTTGGCGCCTCAGAAGTAGAATACTTGGGTCATCTGGTTGGCAAGGATGGCGTTAGGGTGGATCCTAAAAATATTGAAGCTATGCAAGATTGGCCTCACCCAAAGACTCTCAAGAACTTGCGTGGATTTCTGGGCTTAATAGGGTATTATCACAAGTTTCTTAAGAATTATGGAAAGATTGTAGCACCTCTCACTACTCTCCTAAAAAATAACTCTTTCACATGGACTCCAACCACTGCTCAAGGTTTTCAAACCTTGAAGATGGCCATGTGCACCACTCCAGTCCTATCCCTTCCTGATTTCACAAAGACCTTTGTGTTGGAATGTGATGCCTCAGGGAAAGGAATTGGTGTTGTCCTTATGCAAGAGGGTCGACCTTTGGCCTTTACCAGCAAGCAACTATCTGAAAGAAATCTGGGCAAATCAATCTATGAAAAGGAAATGTTGGCTATTCTACATGTTGTTGATCTGTGGTGCCCTTATCTATTGGGGCAATGTTTAAAAATTAATATAGACCATCAAAGCCTCAAGTATTTTCTAGAACAATGCATTTCCTCCCCGGAGCAACAAAAATGGGCGACTAAGCTCTTTGGATTTGATTATGAGATCATTTACAAGAAAGGAAAAGACAATGTGGTTGCGGATGCACTTTCCCAAAAATATGAAAATGAAGGATCTTTCTCTTTCCTTCATTGTACCATATTGGCTCTAAGTCGTTCACCAGGAATGCCTGCAAGATCCCAAATGTTCGCATCTGATCCAACAATTGCAGTCCAATGCTCTAGCTTCCCTAGGGTACTCTTGGCTCCATGATGAGCTTTGATACAAATGCCATTTGTATTTAAGTAAAATATCAAAGCTTAAATCCATGGTACTTTTTGAGCTTCATGCTACACCCACAGCAGGGCACTTTGGGTTCACCAAAACCTATGACAGGGTCAAACGTTCTTTTTTCTAGGATGGTATGAAATAGGAAATTCATAATTTTATCACTGAATGTGATGTATGTCAACGCAACAAGGGAGAAACAGTCAAATATCTGGGCACACTACAACTGCTTCCGATTCCACCTGCTATTTGGAAGGATATCTATATGGATTTTATTACCTGGTTACCCAAATCGGGAAATAAATCAGTCATCATGGTGGTTGTTGATCGCCTTTCCAAGTATGCTGATTTATGCGCTTTTCAACACTCATTTACAACATCCACGGTGGCTCAAATTTTCATGGATCAGATCTTCAAGCTTCATGGCATGCCGCACTTTATTGTTTATGATCGTGACCCAACTTTCACAAGCAATTTTTGGCAAGAACTATTCAAGATACAAGGCACCCAATTGCATCTCAACACAACTTATCATCCCCAGACTGATGGTCAAACAGAAGTTGTCAACAAGTGTTTGGAAACATATTTGAGGTGTTTTTCCTTAGAAAAGAAAAATCAGTGGGCTTAATGGTTACCCCTATCTGAATGGTGGTACAACACTTCATACCATACATCTACACACATGACTCCTTTTGAAGTGGTATATGGACAAAATCCACCTTCAGTTCTCTCATACTTACCTGGTGTCTCAAAGGTACAGGCGGTTGACCAAACACTTACAGTTTGAGAGGCTATTCTCCATACCCTCAAAGAGAAATTGGTCATGGCACAGAATCGCATGAAGCAACAAGCAGATCAAGGTCACTCTGAACGTCAATTGTAGAAGGGGATCAGGTGTTTCTTCGGCTACAACCTTACAAGCAAACTTCCCTCAAGGCCAAGCATTGTCAGAAGCTAGTGCCCAAATTTTATGGTCCTTATACCGTTCTCAAGCGTGTGGGACAAGTAGCCTATCAGTTAGCTTTACCCAGTCATTCAAAGCTACATCCTATTTTTCATGTTTCATGCTTAAAGACGATGATTGGAACTAAGTGCCAAATTCAAACCAACCTTCCTGAGTTAGCCGAAGAAGGATCCATTTGGCTACATCCACAGGCAGTTTTGGACCAGCGTGAGCATCGCCTGTGTTAGAGAACCATCAAGGAAGTGTTAGTCCAGTGGAAAGATACAACTCCAGCACATGGCACTTGGGAGCCAGCTACCATTCCGCAGTAATTTCCACATCTCAAGCCTTGAGGACAAGGTTGTTTTTAAGGGGGAGGACATGTTAGGGTCCTAACCCGTACATAGGTAGAACAATATATTCAGATGTAATAAATGTCAATATTAATAAGGCCTTGCAATAAAATAGAATAAGTCGAATGTAAGAAGACCTAATAGAAGATTCTGCTTCTAGAAGGATCTTCCTCTAGATGCTTTTTTTGATAGACATATTTAGTATAAATAGGAGTCGAGTGTATGATAACCCTAGCTTGGAATTATTGTAATAGAGCTCTGCTCAACTGGAGGTTTCCCCCTCGAAGAGGCCCGTGAACATTCCTTTCAGAATCAAAGTGTTATTTTTGTTGCTATTATTATATCATTTCAGTGCTATTGTGGTGATTGTTCTCGTTATATTGTTGTTATTCGGCCATTTCTACCATTTTATTTTTGTTCTACCTACTTTTTATATCTTGTATATTACACTATATATATTGCATTCTGTAATTCATGAAAAATAAATTTTCGATTGGGAAAAAATTATCTCCGGAGATCGATCTTTTCAATTATCAAATTTCAGAAAGAATAATAAATTCTACATGTCCTCATACCTAATCTTCGCCATTACTGACTCTCACGTTTTCAAAGGCCTACATTTATTCAAACAAATCAATTCTAAAATTTACCTTGTTCAAATGTGGTACCCCACCTTATGGAAAAAAAAAGGTCATGTATAATTTCTATGAAGTTCATAATGCATTTTTTTCTATTTTCAAAAAACCTATTTTTGGACCAAAAAAATCAAGATTTTCTTTAAAAGCGGCAACGTTCTTGGATAAGAGAGGGAGTTTTGAAGTAATGGATCATTTTAGCATTATCATGATTTATTGTTCTCATGAAAAACCCTCGTATCTCCCAGATTATGTGTCAGAAACAATGTTTGTTGTAGAAGTATTCAAGAAGTACATATTCTAGGCTCATTTCTTTCATGAAAAGAGGAAAAAGTAGTTCATTCCTCTACTGTGGAAGATTGGAGAAATAATGTTGAAAAATACTGCAAATATGATGAATTTTCAGTTTAATTTGAAAAAGGAAGATGAAATCAAAGGGTTCGACCCCAACCAACATTTTATGAAACACATGACATATGTGGGATATACTGGTTCATTTCCTAATACATTCTTATTCATAGAAGAAGAAGTCAACATCCAGAGCCCTCAAGCATTGTTAATTGAGAAGAAACAAGAAGATATTGAAATTGTTATTAGCACCATTGATCAACATAGACAATGGGGAAGAGTTATGAATGAGAGAAGTATTATGTTGATCCAGGTGGATATTGGTGGCCACCCACCATTTCCAAATGGTTCAAAACAGTTTTCTGGCCATTTTGGCAATTTACTATTTTTAGCAGGTTTTAACTTCCGGGGCCATTTTGAGGGTCCAAATGAATGTTTTTTGAGATCGAGGTTCTCAATGATAGCCAAAGGCATGATTGAGCCCCCAAAATGAATTTCCTCGACAATACTTTTCCAACGAGCTATCACACGCCTAAAACGGAGATCGTATGCAAAAGTTACGACCCCGAGAAGTTGATGTACTCACTTACCCAAACGGGGCCCACATGACTTTTGGCGCTTCATC
>JZKD02S0730853.1:6120-58012 GCA_000966675.3 Picea glauca | reverse complement strand
ATCATTAGTGTTAGATACACAATTTAGATAAGTGTGGATTACATTTTATTAATGATATGATACACATATTTATACATTGATTATGACCATTGGATTCATCATCCAAGGTCTCTTGGAATCCCAATGACAATTCACGTCATGTGCCATTTCATATTCCTTCTCCAAGTAACCCTTAACAGATTATGTTTCCAACATTCCCCCCCTTAATCCGAAGGGGCATATGTGAGTCCAAGGTGAGAGATGATATTCGAAAGTGGGCAACTGAAATCTTGAAGTGTGTTGTTGTTGATGGCCGAATGTGCTCTCTGAATCTAGTGGTTTTGGGATGAATACAAATTGAATGGTGATGGTGGTTTAAGGAAGACCACAAACCAATCTGGTGGTTTAATGCTGAACACAAACTATAGAACCCTGCTCTGGACTCAATGGTTCCCAGAACATTTCCTAAGTTATCTAGAAGCTGGAAGTTGATGATGTCTTCTGCTAATTGGAAGTGCTCTCGATGATGGTTTAAAGATTACCATAAATTGTGATATAGAAGAAGCTGAAATTCTTCTACCAGGTGGATGTTTAAGGGAAACCACAAACCATTATCTAGCAAAATCTATAGGTCTTCTACTAAGTGTTGGTTTAAGGAAAACCAAAAACCAATCACACTTGCTTTTCATGCTCACTTTTTATTGCTCGATTGAGAAGACTTTGAAACTTGAAGCATGATTGTAAATCGTTGATGTTGTTCCCCTTGTCATGGACAAAGTGAGAAGAGGCAAATATGTCCATTGGAAGATGTGTCAATACTCAAGAATGGACTCATCGGTATGACTGGGATATCTTCTTGACTATTGATGACCATCACCGAGAATCCATCCACCCATAGTTGTTCTTTACTCTTGCAGTTGTCATGCATTTGGAACACTTATTTGGAGGATGACAGTGTTGTCCACAATGCTTGAAAGGATGAATATCAAAGTACTAATCTTCAATGTGGCCAACTCACTTACAATGTTGGCATATTGCAATCTGCTCTTGAACTGGAGCAGGTGAATCTGAACTTTCTTGAAGTAATCCAACACTCTGGAACTAGATTGGTTTGATGTAATATGGATTATGAAAGGTCACCTCATTTTCATATCTGATATCGGTTTTATGCTTGTTATGCTTGATTTCTTCCCAAGTCTGATGATCGACTTAGAGAGAGGAAGTTGAACTTTATTTTCCCTTGAATCTAGAGTTGGATCACTAAGTGTCTCATGCGTTGTCTGTAGGTATGAATCAACAACATCATCTTCATCATCTTTGAAAATATGGTTATGAACGAGGACTAGTTCAGAATGTTGTCTCAGATTCTGTCGCTCAAGTGCATCGTGAAGAAGACGAGTCTGAGTTTGCAGCAATTCTTCTTTGGCTTGCGGAACTTGAAAGCATGTTACAACATTCTACAAAGTCGCTTTGTCAGTGGTGACTATATTGTCCACGAAAGAGAGGATTAGAGTGTTCAATAACTCTAATAGTTCCTCAACTCGAGCCATATTAAAGACAAAAATATACGTGAGGGGTTTCTTTCAACTCCACCCAAACTTTACAATCAGACTAAAAAACACAAGCAACAAATGGAGGGTGTCAGATTCTACCAAAAATGCACATGTTTACAGAAAAACAAATAAACTTAACAAACTATTGCAAGTTTATGGAGTTGACGTCGTCTTATGATTCTACTTCACCGTAACATGATTTTGATCCAAAATTGATGGCGTATAGTTCTTCTTATCACTTCATCAATGTGGCTTTCGCAGTAGCATGATTTTGATCCAAATTTGATGGTGTATAGTTCTTCTTATCACTTCATCAATGTGGCTTGCGTTGTTATTGGCTTAGACAAGGAACCAAAAAAGAAGAGGAGTCCACAACCAAATAATTATTTTGAAATAAGAATAGCTCATTTGTCACACAATGATGCAATTATAACAATGTAACTCTACAACATTTGATACCTTATTGGATAACAGTGAATAAATTGTATCGTTGTATTGTACCATTGAAAACAGAATTTGACATGGCCGGTATATTTGAATTTCAAGCCACTTTATTCCATTGTCATTAATGTCCTAAGCACAATACCCAAAACTAATTGAATATCTTTTATTAATAGAGTGGGAAAGAAACAGTCGATGAGTAAATTACCAGTCGGATTTTGGTCTCATGACATGCAGGCCAAGACAAAATCTCGCTTACTAAAAATCGGGTATGTTGGTCTAAGAACTCTTGAGTTGTTTCACAGGGTCTCGCTTATGCTTCAAATTATATTGAACAAAATGGTACTCGACACCTCAAGGAATCCATGTATTTTCTCCTTTCTTGCAAATCCACACTATGCTTCGGTGTTGAAGGGAACCTTTGTAAAAAAGTATTTCAGTCACAATGAGGCATTTTACGTTGCATTCATAAGGGGTATTAGTGAACTATCAAGTGTTAGTGAACTATAGAGAAAAGAGTAAGACATGCCCTCACCAATCCGCATAAAGCAATTCAAAGCAAGTTTGATAAAAAAGAGTAAAATGAGTAAGAGAAACGTTAGTTGATTCTAACACCATAAGTGTTAAAAAAGGGGTTTTGTATTTAAAATTGATTGAATTAGATTTGGTCGGGTAACTGGTGATGTGGAGAACCCACATTTAATATTAGATTCAATGTTTATGTCAAAGGAGTAATTTGAAGAAAAAGTGGAATTTTTAAAGACTGTATCAGCCGAGAGATTCAATAATTTGACCGAGTATTCAAAATTGGAAGTGGAAAGTTGATTATTTAGATATGTAAACAAAAATGAAGATATTGAAGATACAATACACCAAATTTCAATTGATTTTAGAGATTTAAAAAGTTTATTATTCAGTATAACAGTAAGGCAAGAGATAACTATTGCACCTATGAGAGATTCTATTGAAAATTAGTTAAAAAATGCCTTAACTAAAATAACATAACCAAATCAAGAAGAGGTGGATGCAATCGGTCACGAAATTCCAGTCAAGGAGATTACAAAAGGAACCTCAACAAGAAGATAGGGAGAGAGAATCCATCACAACAAGTGAACTAGTCATTTTTCATAATTCCTTATCTTTTATACTTCTGGTTTAGAAACCATTCAGTTGTGTTCTTTCATTTCTTGAAACTCCATGACCAATATCTAATCGTTTCTCCTTTTTCTTCTTTTAAGTCCATTCTTGTTATAGTTTCTTTTATGGTCCACGAGAGCCCCATCCCAGTCCATATAGAAGAACACAATCATTTATTTTATTGTAAACATACTATTTATTTCTTTGAACTCCCAAGAGAACTATTTTGGGGTGTAACTTTAATGATTTCTCAAACTCTGAGTTTATGAGTATGATATTTTTTAAGTGCACCTATCATATTCGTTTATGTTTAGAATGAAATAATCTTTTAAATTTCTCTATATTGTGGACTTATATCTTTCTATCTTATGAATGTGACCAAATTTTGTAATACTATGATGGATGTGAGGAATGTCATGTTTTTATATTATGGTTTCTTTATTATTGTATAATATAATGTATATATTTTATTTTAGTTTGTAAAATATTCTTGGTCCTTTTCTCGAGACCTTTACCTTGTGAATATATACTTTCATTTTTTCTTTATATTTTGAAAGCAATAAAGATTAGGGTTTTCTTTTTAGTATTCCTATATTTAGTGGATTATTTCAAGAACATTAAGCCATATATTTCATAATATAACAAACGAGTACCACTTCTATAAAAATGTGTTGGGGTGGAGGTGGGGTATTTTATCCTCGTAAGATTTCTTGTTGGATCTTGACTAATCTAAACATAAACATAGCTATGCATGAAGGATAGTTATGTAAAGATCATATTCCTCTCTAATACTTCTATATGTAAATTATTTAACAAAAATTTGAAACTTAAACGCACCATGATCCTATGTTATCATAAGTAGAATCTCTACTACCCTCAATAATATATACCAATATGCACCATTTGGTGATCCTCCTTGAAATCATCGCCATTCATCCAATAGTCAACAATATTCTACTATCTAAGAACAACAAAATTCATTAATACTATCTAAGAAATATTGTGTGTGTTCAAAGTCTTATGGATTAAGTGTATGACTTGATTCTTGAATTATATGTATTGAGCATAATCAGATTTGAAAAATGTTTTCATAAGAATTCATATTGCTTAAGGTGAATGGTCCTTTTGAATATGGAAATACAACTCATCCTATAAAACCTTAAGATTAAAAATAAAATTAGAGAAAAAGGGTTGACTTAATATTATATCATCGAAGTCATAAAAAGAAAGAAGTAAATTCTCTTAATCAATAGATTATATTGATAAGTTACATGTCATGAGTCTAACCATTTATGAGCTAAAGTGACATGTAAAGCCTAAATAGGTCAATGATAGATGGGAACCCATTCAAGGTCATCTTAAGCTAGTAAATTATGGATGAGGTCAACCCTTAATGACAAAGACCCCCTCATGATGTGGGAGTTATTCCCATTGTTACTTAATATGGTATTTCATGTTGGTTAACTTCTTTTTGTGATTTTTTAAATATAATGGAAATACTCATTATTTTTTCTTTATGTGACAGTTTTCTATATAGTTGATTTGGACATCTAATTAATCATAGGCCATGTTTACGATTTTTTTACATATAAAGTGCATTCACTGAAATTTTGTTAATTAAAATGGGAAGCACTTAATTCTTTTTTAATAATGTATATTTCTTGTGAATTTGTATATGTAAATTTAAAAGATGAGATATTTGGATATATGGATATTATTATTGGTTGGGACGGGTTTGAAAAAATGACGTGTGTTATTTTTGGAATGTGTCATTAGAAATTTAATTTATTTAATGGGAAGATATATATTAAAATAAATAATTATTTGGTTTTTTTTTTCAAATGATTATCATGAATTATAAGGTGGAGTCTTGTTTGTAATAGTTAGGGATTTTTCCTTAGCTATGTGGCTATCATTGTCATGGCTTTGCTAACCACCCTTTCCTCTTTGCCCCAATAGGATTTATTTCATATCGTTGATCTTAATCTCTAGCCAACCCAAATTCGTCTATATGGCTCCCCACTTAGCTAATTTCATCATATTTTGATAACTCCTCACAAAATTCTATTCCATTATATTTTCCCAAGCATACACCCTCATCTAAAAAATCTTCAAAGCACCCCTTAGCCTCATGTTCCCCTTAGGTCCTTCATCAACCACTAGATCTAGTCCCTCCTTGGATACCTTGGACCCCACCTCTTCTCTCCCATTCTCCATCAAATTATCTCGTTGGAGCTGCCATAATATGATCCTCGAGGTCACCTTTCTCTGGAAAAGACAAATGACTACTCACCTCATCTACTTAGACTAAGACACGAATATGCATGCATGTATTTACAACACCTATAAGCTTCAAATCAAGGATGAATACTTCATCTACCCATGTGTTAAAGTATTTTTCATTGTTAAATTCAACTTGCTTGAGCTCAAAGATCACATTATTAACTCAAGACCTTAGTTCTTGGACAAATATGGACTATGCATGAAGCCATGGACCCCAAACTTTGAACCATGTTTGGACTTGATCTCCTCTTCCCTTGTCAAGGTAAGGATGGCCAACCTTCCACTTTAGTTCCAGGGTTTCAATTCTTTGAAAAATATTTTAAATATGCTTGGAAAATTCAATTTCCATGGTGTATAAACAAAAACAAGGAACATCACCGCATATGCTCAAATCTACATGGATTTAGACTTCAAAAAATGTTTTTCAATAGAACTCAAGTTGGTTATGGAAGAATACACCTGGACATGACCCCTCAATTCCAAGTAAGATGCCTTTAAAGGCAAGGCTTGATATGAAATCTATCACACTATATCCCACTAGCCAACAACCATAGGATGTTGACTCCTTAGGGTTTCTCATAGAAAACCCACTTAGTGGGCAGGATAAATGGAAGAGCACCACCTCATTCCCCTAGAGCACACCCCTTCCACCTCGAATCCACCTGAAAAATCCTCTCTGTGTGGGCATAGAGAAGGGAAGCCAAAGGATGATTCCATTCACATAATGTTTTGAAGGATTTAGCCCCATATGTGGAAATAATTCAATTGACCCTTCCCTTTGTTTTTGTGGAATTAGCATCATCATTGTTTCCTCCATATCCACAAGCATCGGTAGAACCAAAGACAACACGAGACTCAAATAAACAACCTCTGATATCCACCCACAAACAAATTCTTATCCTCTTTCCTCACTCCCCCTCCTAGATGATCACACCTTCCCATCCCCCCTCATAATAGGGATGAGGGAGCTAGATCGATGTGGTAAATGAAGGGAAAGAGGAAAAAAACTCTCACAACATCAAGAAAACCCTATTGAGCAAGGAGCAAAGGAAACACAATGAGCTTCAGGAACCAACCACTCCATTCCAATATCAATAGGTGGAATGGGCATAAGTCTCTAAAAAGAAAAATATCTAACCACACCATCAAATGGTGACCTACATGATGATAAGCCACACCAGATAATTATTTTATTATGTATTGATTTTGTAAGTTGGTATGTCTCAATTGTCTAAATTTTCCCATATCATTCATGAAAGAACATAAATCTAATAGAAAGTAAAGAATCTTAGTCTAAAATCCCCACTTCAATACACTAAAAGAATCCCCAAATAAATGAAATTGATTACTAAATTTACCCTAAATTTTATTATACTCGTTATGAATTAAATAACAATTTAACTATTTTGATTAAAATAAAATTGATTATTAGTTATGTTGATGAAATTAGACTCTCATAAACACACACTTAATGTTTGAACTACTTTGTGCATATAATTTTTAACCTTTATTCACATAGGTGAATTGCATTAAGTAATAAGTGTTGATTTTTCAATAAGCTAGGATTAAGCATAGAGTTCATTCCATTTTTAGCATTTTACTTAAACCATAGACAATTAGTTGTAGCAACCAAGATCATAAGAAGAAACACCATGCACAAGTACACAAGAAGTATCCTGGGAAAACCTTCTCAACAAGAGAAGAAAACCTAGTCAATCCTTTGCTATATTCTTCAAGAGAAAGACCTCCACCACCAAGAAAACCTAGCACACAAAAGGGTGCTCACAAACCCTAGAAGACTAGCGCCCAAGAGAGGTGCACACTTTTCCCAAGAAGATGTACTTGCTGAAATTTCCAAAATCACACAAAAGATATGATTCCTCAATGGGGAATCTACCTTTACTTATATTAGACTTGACTTGTCAACATAAGTGTCTATTGGCACAACATGGATGGCCTCTCTAACTCACAATATAATTAATAATAACCAGATTAATTATCTTTTACATTAATTATAAATTACATTAAGGTGAGGCTGACCTATATCCTTTACATTACAATTAGGGTTACAGACAAGTCTGACTCTTGAAAAATATAGCAAAGGATCTCATACACCCACTAGTGATCAACCACTAGGGGCACATCCATAGGGATGTCAATATCTCTATCTCGCTGCGTCTCATAGGAGAACCACACTCACTAGTGCTCAGCCACTAGGATCATGTTCACATGTGCTCGTCCACAGGCACGTCCACTCGACAGATCTTCTTTCCCATTGCATTACACATGAGAGTCATCTGGATTTCATCATCTCAACTCTCTGCTAAGAGGAGGCTAATACATCATCTTCATCTTTGTCTCATGACGATGCACCCAGCTCTATGGGAATTCACACGTTCACCTTGTGCTCAACCACATGCATGTCCAACTCAGCAAATCTCCTTTCTCACTGTGTTACACATGATTATCATCTGGAGTTCTTCTCAGCTCTATGTAAGGAGGAGGCCATCTCTACGTTCCAGCTCTGTCTCAGATAGGAACCACACACCCCTCTCATGGAATCTCTCTAAGGTCGACTCAATCAGTATGTGTCCTGGAGAATGTCTCATGTATTTGTAATCGTCAACACTCCCTCTCGGTTAGGGAGGCATTCTTCATCATGCCAAGTCTCACATGGATGTACTTTGAACTTTGACTTGGTTGTAGTCATCAACACTCCCTCTCAACTAGGGAGGTATTCTTCACCAAGCTAATTTGGTGAAGATGTCTGCAATCTGCTCATGTGTAGGAAGGTATTGCATGTGTACTATTTTCCTCTGCATCATGTCTCTGATATAAATATATTTTATCTCAACGTGTTTCGATCTATCATGAAACACTGGGTTCTCAAATATATTTAGACACATCTCTGATTATCATCATATAATCCATCTCATGATCAAGTAAATATTTCAGAAGCTTGTGAAGACACATTGCTTTGCACACTTGATGCTATATATACTCTTCTTTTGTGGTACTCAAGACCACAAAGTTTTGTTTCCTGCTGCATTAGGAAACCATGTCAAACTTCACGGTAAGATAACAATTGGGTGTGCTCTTATGGTCCACTATACTCTCTGCTCAATCTGTATAGGCATATCCCTGCAAACTCAATTTCACACTTGGAGACATATCTCATGCCATATCTAACAGTGCCTTGTATATATCTCAATACATGCTTTACTATTATCCAGTGAGTCTGTCTCGTCTAGCTCATGTATTGACTAAGTGTATTCATTGCATAGCATGATTCAGGTCTGGTGTTAACTAGATACATCAATGATCCAATCAACTGTGGATCAATATCATCTGAATCATCATCATTTATTTTCTTCAAATCCATCACGATGGTTTTGCATTCTGTCATAATGAACTTATTTAATATTCCCAGTGTATGTTTTCCTTGACTCAGGAAAAATCTCATCAGTCCTCTGTCATACTTCTTGTCCCAAGAATTAGTGTATCATACTCAAATCCTTCACCTCAAAATCAGGAGTCAAATATTACTTGTATCCAACAACATGGCTTCCTGAATAAGTCATCAAAATCAGGCTTTCGCCACAAATGTAGTAATATAGTTTTGGTTTAGCAACACTTTTGTTGAAACCCAAACTCATCAAGAATCCATCTATCTAATGTAGTTTCCAACTCATGGATGGTAGTACATATGAAAGTGCATCGGTCTACTGAATAAATATGTCTCATCATAGTTCACTCCCTCTTCTTGTGATAATCATCTGGCTATAGATATCGTTTTGTATTTCTCGTCACTTCCATAGGTTACATGTTTGATCTTATATATCTTCTTGGAATTCATCACAAACTTCCCTTTTGGTCTCTGAACAATATCTCATATATCATTTTTTAAGATATATTGGTATTCTTTTGATATGACATATTTCCATGCTTGTTCACCCATAGCTTCTTCATGGGAGGGAGTCTCATAATCAATGAAGTGGGTCATGGCTGAAGGATAGCTTGAAAACGATCTTTTTCTTTCTCAGGATGTCCATTGAGGGACTTGTATGTTCCTCTGCTTACTGCAGAGTTTTGTTGACTCTAGACAAGATTTTTATTCCCTACTACAATATCTCTGGCATATCAACTAGAGAAACTAGGTCAGCGGGAATAATGTGTGTCTCCCTCTGAACTGCTGAAGGGGGATAAGGTATTGTCTCACTGTTAATCTCCATCTAAGATTATATGTATCTTTGAATGGCTATGTCTTCTTAAAGGACAACATATTTGCTTGTCTCAATCTGTCTCTAACTAGGAATGTAGATCTAGAATGTCTTCGAAGATTTACTGTTACCCCATAAATGTATCCTTTATCCCTGAAGGATCTATCTTGGAATTCTTCTCTTTGGGTACATGAAAATATACTGGGCACCCAAATATCCTAAAGTGTTAAATCTTAGGCTTCACTCTGGTGAAGGATTCTTTATGTTTTTCAAAGTCTGGTTAAGACTCTTGTTCCAAACATATATTGTGTCACACATGCTTCTTCCCATAGAATCATAGAAAGTTTTTGATCATGCATTATTGCATTGGTTTCCTCAATGATGGTTATATTCTTCGTCTTTCTCAAATAGTTTTGACTCCCTCTAAAGGATAAAAATCTTCCTTTTTTGTAACCTGCCTCGAACAAGAAAACAAGAGGAACCAAAACAAGAATATCTCCTAAAGGAGAATAATGAGTACATCTCTAGAATCAAAAAAATTTAGGGATTGTTGTCATAGCTACAACACCTACTTGTAATGTAGCAAATTTTAGAAATATAGGTTAGAGGAATGACAATTACAACAATCAAACCTAGAATCTTCACTGCCAGTGTGTTGTTCCTCTGAATGCATTGAGATCCCTCTGGATCCATGACTTTAGCAAAAGGTTCCTTCCTCCTACAATTTCCCTCATGACAATGATACAAATAATATATATACAAGTGAATACCTGAGGGTGTTGATATGATTTCTCCAATGGCACCTGGATGATCTATGTCCTCTTGACATATTCATGAAGAAGGTAGTCACAGTGTCACCTTTTTGTATCACCCACAATAAGCCTTCCTTTGAAGTCTTGTCTTCCAGGAACTTGAATTTTCTTGATCCATCAAGCTTATCTTCCATCATAGTTTTTTTCATCATATTTTTAGATTCTTCACAAACCCTTGTCAACTAGGCTAGAAAACCTAACAGCTAGGCTAGACTAGAAATTTTAGGTTTTGTTGGACTTATGACTGCCAAAAATAAGACTTTGAAATATATGAAAACATTGGTGAGCTGGAGATATCCTTCAATGAGTTGCAGAAACCCCAATTCTAAAATTTCTGTAATAATTAGCGAAACCCTAGAAACCTTAGGGCCAAAATTTCAAAATTCTTAGAATTTCACTATGAGAGTCTC
Source organism: Picea glauca (assembly GCA_000966675.3). NCBI lineage: Eukaryota > Viridiplantae > Streptophyta > Pinopsida > Pinales > Pinaceae > Picea > Picea glauca. Next base: position 47,177 of record JZKD02S0730853.1, on the reverse strand, counting down.
TGGAGGTGCGCTAGAGGAGGTCGTACTCTCCTATGCCAAAATTACCCCCAATGTTCAAGTATTAAGGGCTAAGAAACCTCAGAAAGGAGGGTTGTACAAATTTTCTAAAACCCTAGGAGGGTCGTGCAGTTCTGCAGAAAAGAGAGGATATTGGTAGATGCTTGTGCAATGGGTTTGTCAAGACCTATGGTCTGATTCCATGTTGATTTTTCAATAATCTATGCTTAAGAATGAATTTCATTCCATTTTTATAATTTTACTTAAACCATAGACAATTAGTTGTAGCAACCAAGATCACAAGAAGAAACACCATGCACAAGTACACAAGAAGTATCCTGGGAAACCCTTCTCAACAATGGAAGAAAACCCAACCAATACTTTTCTATGTTATTCAAGAGAAATACCTCCACCACCAAGAAAACCTAGCACACAAAAGGGTGCTTACAAACCCTAGAAGACTAGCACCCAAGAGAGGTGCACACTTTTCCCAAGAAGATGTACTTGCTGAAATTTCCAAACTCACACAAAAGATATGATTCCTCAATGGGGAATATACCTTTAATTATATTAGACTTGACTTGTCAACATAAGTGTCTATTGGCACAATAGGTCTGACCTCTATAAATCACAATATAATTAATAATAACTAGATTAATTATCTTTTACATTAATTATCAATTACATTAAGGTGAGGCTAACCTGTATCCTTTAGATTACAATTAGGGTTACAGGCAGGTTTGACTCTTGAAAAATATAGCAATGGATATCATACACCCACTAGTGCTCAACCACTAGGGGCACATCCATAGGGGTGTCCATATCTCTATCTCACTATGTCTCACAGGAGAACCACACTCACTAGAGCTCAGCCACTAAGATCACATTCACATGTGCTCGTCCACATGCACGTCCACTCTACAAATCGTATTTCCCATTGCATTACACAAGAGAGTCATCTGGAGTTCATCATCTCAACTCTCTTCTCAGAGGAGGCTAATATATCGTGTTCATCTTTGTCTCATGATGATGCACCCAACTCTATGGGAATTCACACATTCACTTTGTGCTCATCCATAGACACGTTCAACTCAGCATATCTCTTTTCTCACTACATTACACAGGAGTATCATCTGGATTTCTTCTCAAATCTCTGTAAGGAGGATTCCATCTCTACGTTCCAGCTCTATCTCAGATATGAACCACAAACCCCTTTCAGGGGCTCTCTCTCAGGTCGACTCAATCAGTCTGTGTCCTGGAGAATGTCTCATGCAACTGTAATAATCAACAATAAGACGGTGTTGAAAATGAATATTTAATACCAATTCCACCAAACATATAAGTACATATTTGCTTATATATTTTTAATTCCAATTCATATATATATATATATATGAAAAAAGTCAAATAAATTTATTAAATATAACAAAATTACAGAAGTAGATACCATGAGGTATTTCAATCCACCTCAAGAAGTATTACACATGGTAACAAATCAATGTTCATAAAAAATCAGTGGGCATAAACATATATGTCTAGATTTTCTTGATATAATACATATTTATAATTATCCCATAAGACTTATTGTTGTGTTATATATAAGTATACATATAGTTCACAACAAAAAGGGGCCAAAAAGTTACAAGTATTCATATATTTTTAATGATCAATTTCTCAACATCTATGAAAAAGTAAAAAAGGTTAAAACCAAGGTTCATGAAGATAAGAAGTAAGATGTCCCTAGTGGGATTTGAGAACTTCCTAGGTTCCTTCCTGCAACTCTAATCCTTCTTTTAAAAGCATGTTCGCTTCAATTTTTTTATCCTTGTAAACATGGGCAAATGAGATATGAGAGAAATTTGATTGCAAATTCTTGATGTCTCGAAATAATAACTGTAGATTTTTTTTTCTCAAAATAAAGTCATCTTTCATCCATTGAAAGAATAAAAGAGAGTCTCCCAAAATTTGAATTTGTGACATTTTTTTCTAGGGATTCAATGAGAACCAACTTGAGAGCCAAAATTTCATTATAGTTGTTAGTGGCATGTCCTATTCTAGATTTGAAGGATATAGTGTGATTTTGGGAGAGGAAAATAATTCCCCCAACCCCTCCTCTGGATGGGGTTCCTTGAGAGGTTTCATCAAAGTAATCCCATGTATTTTCTTCATTGATATGGCCTCTTCAAACTCAATTACAAGGAAGAGGAGAGGAGAATTCTAGAAAATCACTTATGTGTTGAGGATCTGAGTGGTACACTTAAGAGGTAGTGTATTAGTTCCATCAAATAATTTGGCATTTTTGGCCAACCAGATTCCCCAAGCGAAGGTTAGGGGGAGAGATTTGTATCTCTTTGTATCCTTGTTTTATACCAATTCATGAGTTCTTCTTCAATGGAGTCTCCTTCTCACGTGTTTTGAAGTCCTATTAGGCCTTCAATTTGTTTCCATACTTTCTTTGATAAAGGGTAGGATATAATCATATGTTTGTCAGTTTCAAGGTCTGCTTCACAAAGGGAACATCTTCCTAGTAATTTAAACCTTCTCTTTTGTAGAATAATCCAAGTAAAGGCCCTATTATTGAGAAGAAGCCACATATAAAAAAAAACTTTGGAAATTCATTTAAACTTCCATATGGGCTTCCACCACTAGAGTGGTGTTTGTTCATTTAACTTCGATGTCAAGGCCTTGTATCTATCTTTGATATCATAGCCCGCAAAGGGGTTTAGATACTAGATAATTTCATCCTTGTCATTGTTCAATATGACAATACATTTTATAAGGTCGTTTTTGTAGATTTTCCAAACATCTACAAAATCCTCCCTAAGATCCAAATCCCTCCATGAGAGACACTAGTGTTGTCCATTATTCATCACCTAGCCTCGTGAAATATGTCACGTGGTTTGGAAACCTTTCAATGTGAGCTCTTGAACAAGGGGAATTGGTTCTTTGTAAGTATCTCTAATCCCAATCCAGGGGTCAAGGACTAGATAAACAATGTCCCCCTTACCTACTTCCTAGATTATCCATTTCCTAATCAAGTGAAACATCGATGTAGTAGCCTTCTATATATTCAAAGAATTCTTATCTTTTTTTATTGAATTCCTAACCCAATCCTCAATGGAGTTGGGAGAAAGGTATTTGTCCTTAATGGTTTGTACCCACAAACTCTGACCTTGTAGAACCCTCCAAATGTTCTTAATAGTGATATCTTTGGAGAACATGAATATTATTTTGAGTCCCCACCCTCCTTAACATTTTGGAATTGTTATTTTCTTCTAAGATTCCAATGCCATGCCTTTTTTTACGGGCTCCATATAAAATGAATCTATAAAAAAGTTGTTTGATTCGCTTGAGGACTCCTTTCAGGATCCAAGCAAGTGACATCCAACATAATTGGATTGCCTCTATAATGGAGTTAACCAAGACAAGTCACCCTCCTCGGGAAAGCCATATGTTACACCAATTCTTGATATTTTTTTCAACCTTTCCTATGATCCACTATTAGTCTCCCTTGAGATATAGGTTATTATTTAGGTGAAAACCTATATACTTTAACCCTATGTCAAAAGTTTTTATAAGAAAGGAGAAGAGCTGGGAAATATGATGTTTCTTTTCATAAGAGAGGCCCCAACAAGTTATCATTGATTTAGTCAGGTTAATCTTCATGCTTGTGGCTACATAAAAGGGCTCCATAATCTCTTTGATATTTTTACCATTCGCATGGATCCATAGCAGGAAATAAGTATGTCATCAACAAAAAGTAAATGAGAAACATAACAATAGTTTCCAACTAGTATACCTTTGAAGGTGCTAGTTGTTGAGGCTGTATTGAGGGACCTCTTGAGCCCTTATGCTACTAAGAGAAAAAGGAGAAAAGATAAAGGGAAACCTTTCCATATTCCTATTTCAAGATTGAAATAGGATGAGGCTACCCCATAGATTAGTACAAGGAAGGTGATTGCGCTTATGCAACTCATTGCCCATGATACAAATTGGAATTTGAATCCAAGTTGCATGAGGATAAGGCGTAAAAATAACTATCTTACTTTGTCGAATGCTTTGGAGAGGTCCACCCTGACTATCATTACCTTTAAATTCTTAGTTCTTATTGAGTGGAGATCTTACTTGGAAACCCCTATTGCCTCATGTATTTGTCTCCCTTTATAGGACCCCAAACTACTTAGGAGATATTTTTCAAGAAATAATTTCCTTCATTCGTCTAGAGATAATTTTTGGCATTATCTTGTAAATGTTGTTGCAAAGTGAGATAGGTTAGAAACTTCTATAGAAAGTTGGATTGGAAATATTAAGTGTGAGTGCTATGAATGTGGTATTGAAAGTTTCCATTAATTTTCTGGAGGTTTGTGAGGCCTCCACCACTCTTTTGAGGTCATTTTCTATGAAATCATAGCAATTGGGGTAGAATTCAATCGAGAGGCCATTTGGCCCAAGACTTCTGTCCATCTAGAAACTTTGTAGAGTTTTGAGAATCTCTTCTTTCCGCCATGAGGGCTTGGTTGTCCTTTGGTTCCACAAATCTAGGAAAGAAACTAGATAATTGTATGATAGCATCTATGGTAGCTTATGAGTCATATTTAAATAGATATTGAAAGTACTTGACACCTTCAACTACTATATCAAGAAAATTTGTATCCCACAAACCATCCTCTTTGGTAATCTTCTAGACTGAGTTGATATTTTTCATGTGGTTGGAAAATATATAGAAAAATTTGGTGTTGTCATATCCTACCTGAAGCTAGATTTCCCCACTCTTTAAATTCCACTATTTCTCTTTATCCAAAATAATTTTCCTTCTCTTGTTTTGAAGTTAACTTAGATCAGACTTTTGAGATTCAGATAGAAAACTACACTGCTCCTTAGGAAGACTGGAAGCTAGATCCTCTTCCACTTTTATTAGGCTTCATTCATATTTTTATTTTTTCTCCTTTGGCCATTGAATAACTATTTGTTTGACATTTTTAATGTTTTGATGGAATTGAATGGCTACAAATTCATTGAGAGTGTCATAAAAAGTTGTCAAGGAGTCCTTTATTTTTTGGATAAATTCCTCTTCCTTAAGCCACCGAGGGTTTAGCTTGAAGGGGCTCATTGTTTTTCCTTGAGAAAGGGTCACCTACAACAAAAATGGGTTATGATCAGAGTCTCCACCAACACAGACACATTATGAGAGCCTCCTCTAGAAAATCCTATGATACTAGGAAGAGGTCTAGGTGTTTAACTAGCCTTGCCTCACTAGTCTTTTTGTTTGTCCATGTTGGGATAATTTTGGATGGATATATGTTCAGGAGATTTACCCATTCTAGTTTTTTTATGAATAATCAAGATAAATTTTCCACTTGGGAAACTAGACATTAGATCTCATATGCACCTAGGGAAAAATTTAGGTCTCCTCCGAGCACCACTAGCCCACTATGGAGTCATGAACTATTGAAAAAGTGTTCCCATAATTCTATTCTATTAGAGAAGGGACCATAGAGATTTAGATAGGTGAGATATTTCTCTATATATGGAGAAATAAGAGAGGTCCCCAATCTTGATGCAAAATCCAAAGAGTTAGACAAAGAAAAAGTCTTGTCTTCCACCCTCTAACTAACCTCCAGACCATCCCAAGGCATCAACAAAGACAAAATCCCATCCCTTTAAATGCTTGGAGAGATCATGAACCACCTTTTCTCCATATATCATTAGTTCTTACAGAAATATGAAAGAATGGTTATGACATTCTATTAACCTTTTTAGGGCCAATTTCTTGGAGAAATTGGCCAATCCTTTGTAATTCAAGGTTTAAAAAATCATTTTGAACCATTCTTAGGGGTGGTTTATCTAAGGGCCCCAATTAATGATTTTTGTTGGCCACTTCTAACTTTAAAGTTGGATTTTTTCTAACCCAAGGAGAGGAAGAATTTTCTTCCCCTATATCCTTCTTTTGAACTTTTCTCTTCAAAGTGTCCCAATCCACCCTCAATTCCTCCTTTGAAGAGACCTTGCCCTCTATTTCTAGGTCTGATATTGTACTTTGTTGTCTCAGAGGAGAGGCAATCATTATGGATTTCCAGATCTGGGACCATTTTTGAGTGGAGAGGAAGAATATTTGGAGGTTCGAGATCAAAAGATGGGGCCTCTCCTAACCCATTCAATTTAATGAGAGGGGAGGTCAAATGGTTTGAGAAACCAGATAGGATAGAGAGGAAATCAAGTTGATGATCCATTGAGGGTATTTCTAAACCTACCTCCAATGTCCTGAAAATCGAGTGACAAGAGGAATTTATGATAGGAGAGGGAGTAGATGAATTTTTCTTACTTGAAATTCTTGAAATATGTGGAGAGTGGCTAAAGGGGGGATCCTACTACATATCTTCCATCTCCTTACTAATGAATCAAATTCCTGATTCCAGAGAGGTCATATCAATGTCTTCAGGTGGATGGTCATTCGGAGGGGAAATTATTGTATCTTTTGTAGGTTGAGGAGTATTTAAAACCAAAACCTTCCTTTTGAACCTGAGCAAGTAATATTTAACCAGATGACCATATATGTGGCACTATCAACATCTGAAAGGAATCCCTTCATAGTCAAGGGTTTGGTAGAAAATTGTAGGGCCCTTTCGAATGATTATTAATCAAGCCAATCCCTTGGACAAATCGAGACCTACCAACACCCTGGTCATCCCCATGTATCTAGAGTCATGAAACGAATTGTCCACTTCATAGTAGAGGCCTAATGAGTTCCCAATTTCCTTGAAAACTTACTTTGACCTAAGAATCAAAGGAATCCTTGGCATCCTTACCCACACTAGAGTGAAACCAATGTGGGTCAAGTGAACATCAAAATATAGGTGCCATTTCTTAAGGAACAAATATTGAGAGCCCCATTTCCATCTCTTTTGAAGGATAAAAATTGTATCTTATGTTGTTTTAAGCATCCAAACCAACCGACCCTTCCCTAGAGCAATGTTATCCAAATTGTATCCTAGATGAATACCAACATTTTCTATAGACCAAAATTGAAGAGAGTCTCCTCCCATTCTCTTGCTCTAAAGTCTACCAAAAAAGACAGAATACTACATTTTCATGATCTCATTAAGTTTTATATTGTCACCAAGAAAAATATTAACAACTTTCGTCTGATGCTTGATATGCTTTATGTGATTTTGGGGGTTCCTTGGTCCTTGTGGTCCCAATACTTCTTGAGTTGAGGCCCTGTGATTACTAGAAGAAAATCCACTCATGAGCTTTCCCTAGTAAGAACCTACTAATAAAACATTCATCCTAATTATGATAGTCATCAAAACTTTCTCCATAATACCTAGAACCAAGTGCACTAGACATCAAATCCATAGGTGTTGATTCAGTCAATCTAGGGCATGGGGAGTAACTTGTGGTTCCATATGCAAGTCTTTCCTTCCTTGACCTGACTGATCTCCTACAGTGCATGATTTAAATACCTCCCTAGATGGTGCTTCAAACCTTGGCCATGATGATGCGACTATAGACATGTTTTCCTCTCTGAGGGAGTCCATTTCAACATCCTAATGTCTGATTTCACCCTTTTCCATCTCACTTATAAGTTCCCCCTTGTATGTATTTGTAGATATGGGGTCAAGGGAGCCATGGAAATCCACTTGTTTGGATCGTCTAAATAGTCTAACAAATCATCCTTCATTAACACTAGAGAGTGTATTCCAATGCTAAACCTTTGATTAAGAAACCATATCGTTTGTGGTAACCCTAGGCTCCATTATTTGAAGCCTCTTGTAAAAGTCCATAGAATTGAATTTAACGCTTCATGGACGCTGACTTAACTGCACTGATGTTTTGTTGAATTCTTATTAGTGTTGGATTCGTCATCTCGATGGACTCTCGATTAGGGTTTCCTTTCCCTCTATCTTAGGTTGTATAATTGAGTAGGCAACGATTCAAGGAATGTTTGAAGAGTCACACTAGACATCATCTTTACTAATCATACCGTCAGAGTTTTAGCTAATATCATCCTTGGTGGTATCAAAGAATTGGTTGATGATGTTTATGCTCCTTCCTCAATGTTCACAAATAACCTTCTATAAAGTGCCCAAAATTCTTCTCTTCAACTCTCCTAAGTACCCGTAAATATCCTCCCAGCTAGTGCCCTAAATCCTTCTGCTCTATGTCGATTTGGTTAACTCCTTCGCCTTTCATTGCTCGGTCTCCTACCAAAACTTTGAAACTTCACCGAGATACGATGTTGCTTGCATGGAGATGATTGATTCTCTATCTATTAGTGAAACTCCAACTATTTTCTCTAACATTAACCCCTACCCCCACCCTCATATAGAGAAAACATATATGAGGGTGAGGGTGGGGGTGGGGGTAATATTAGAGAAAACATATTACCCCCCACCCACAACCTAACATATTATGTTTTCTCTAACATTACGCCCCACCCACACCCTCATACACCCTCATATATATGAGGGTGGGGGTGGTGGGTAATGCTAGATAAAATGTATATATGAGGGTGAGGGTGGGGGTGGGGGTGGGGGTAATGTTAGAGAAAACATAATGGGGTGGAGGGTAATGTTAGAGAAAACATATTAACCCCCACCCTCATATATATGAAGGTGATGAGGGTGGGGGTGGAGGGTAATATTAGAGAAAACATGTTATGTTTTCTATAACATTACCCCCCACCCCCACCCTCATATATATGAAGGTGGGGGGTAATATTAGAGAAAACATATTATGTTTTCTCTAACATTACCCCCCACCCCCACCATCATATATACATTACGCCCCACCCCCACGCTCAAACATTACTCCCGACCCCCACCCTCATATATGAAAAAACATAATATGTTTTCTCTAATATTACTATGAGGGTGGTGTGTAATCTTAGAGAAAACATATTATGTTTTCTCTAACATTACCCCGCACCCCCACCCTCATATATGAGGGTGAGTGTGGGGGGTATATGAGGGTGGGGGGTAATATTAGAGAAAATATATTATGTTTTATCTAACATTACCCCACACCCACATATATATGAGGGTGGGGGTTGGGCATAATGTTAGAGAAAGAATAATATGTTTTATAAAACATTACCCCACACCCCATATGAGGGTGGGGGTGGAGGGTAATGTTAGATAAAACATAATATGTTTTCTCTAATATTATATGAGGGTAGGGGTGGGGGGTAATATTAGAGAAAACATACGCCCATTTTATGTTTTCTCTAATATTACCCTCCACCCCCACCCTCACTCTCATATAATATTAGAGAAAACATATTATGTTTTCTCTAACATTACCCGCCACCCCCACCCGCATCCCCATCCCATATGAGGGTGTGGGTAGGGGGTAATGTTAGATAAAACATAATATGTTTTTTTTCTAATATTACCCCCCACCCCTATTATGTTTTCTCTAATATTACCCACCACCACCACCCCCATATAATATTAGAGAAAACATATTATGTTTTTTCTAACATTACCCGACACGGTGGGGGTGGGGGGTGATTTTTTCTCTAACATTACCCCCCACCCCCACTCCCTATGCTTTCTATAACATTACCCCCACCCCCACCCTCATATTATGTGAGGGTGTGGGTGGGGGTGTTTTATCAAACATTACCCGCCACCCCCACATTATATAAGGGTGAAGGTGGGGGTGTTTTCTCTAACATTACCCCCCACCCCCACCCTCACTCTCACCCTCATATATGAGGGTGGGGTGGGGGGTAATGTTAGAGAAAATATAACATTTTTTTTCTCTAATATTACCCCGCACCCCCACCCTCATTATGAGGGTAATATGTTTTCTCTAACATTACCCCCCACCCTCATGATTATCCCCCACCCCCACCCTCATCACCCTCACCCTCATATATGAGGGTGGGGGTGGGAGGTAATCTTAGAGAAAACATATTGTGTTTTCTCTAACATTACTCCACACCCCCACCCTCATATGGTAATGTTATAGAAAACATAATATGTTTTCTCCACAATTACCCCCCACCTGCACCCTCATATATGATGGATGGGGGTGGGGGGTAATGTTAGAGAAAACATATTACCCTCATATATGAGGGTGGGGATCAGGGTAATCTTATAGAAAACATATTATGTTTTCTCTAACATTACCACCCACCCCCACCCATCATATATGAGGGTGAGGGTGGGGGTGGGGGGTAATCATATAAAAAACATATTAAGTTTTATGTAACATTACCCTCCACCCCTACCCTCATATATGAGAATATGTTTTCTCTAACATTACCCCCCACCCCCACCCATCATATATGAGGGTGTGGGTGGGGAGTAATCTTAAAGAAAACATATTACGTTTTCTCTAACATTACCCCCCACCCCCACCCTCATATATGAGGGTATGAGGGTTGGGGGTAATCTTAGAGAAAACATATATAAGGGTGGGGGGTAATGTTAGAGAAAACATTGTGGGGGGTAATCTTAGAGAAAACATATATGAGGGTGGGGGGTAATCTTAGAGAAAACATAATATGTTTTCTCTAACATTACCCCACACCCCCACCCTCATATCTGAGGGTGGTGGTGGGGGGTAATATTAGAGAAAACATATTGTGTTTTATCTAACATTACCCCCCACCCCCACCCAAATACTGTCAAATGTCAGTCTTTCCTGCATTAACACTTCCACTGTCAAATGTCAGTCTTTCCTGCATTAACACTTCCACTGTCAAATGACATTATTTATGCATAAACATTATTGTTCACCGCCATGCCCTTCTGCATTCATCACCGCCTTCCCATCTCCTGGCTACGCATCTTTCCATATTGCATCATTTTGCCTGCAAAAACCTTATTGTTCACCGTTATGAAACTTTCCATATTGTGTCATTATGCCTGCAGAAACCTTATTGTTCACCGCCATGTCGTTCTACCTTCATCACCACCTTCCCATATTTTGGCTATGATGCTTTCCATACTACCTTTGTGGTCAACTATAGTGCATGTTCTAGCTATGTCTCTTTCATCACTACCTTTTCTCCCTATTTCATCATTGCCTTAGCTTTCAACTATATGTGGATCACGTAGTTAAAGTTTAAGTTCTAGATCCAGATAAATATTAAGATTGAAATAAAGACCCATCACTTGACGTTCCTTCAGAACCCTGTTAGAAAAACAGGATCGCAGAGCAATACAATAAAAAAAAATGTGAAAAAAAAACATAGAAGATACACAATACAATAGAGACACAGGTATACATGGTTCACCCAGTGTGGGCTACATCCACCATAGAAATTTTCATGTCCTTCCTTTAATATTATCCAACAAATGAAGGGATGCAACCTACAACACACCCAATGTAACTTCCTCTTATTTCTCTCACAGTCTCCTCTCTCATAATACAATATTTTCAATGATACATAGCCGCAATACATTTCCCTCATAAAAGAGGGTTTCCTTGTAGGGAAAAAAACCCTAACATAACTTCTACTGTCAAATTTGTGACCTTATAATGAATGGTCCAGATTTACAATGAAACTACAATATACATTTACAAGGAAATTTTTCCTTCGGGGGATTTTCCCCCAGACCCCGTAGGAGGGGAAATCCCCCCTGCACTCCCTCGCATGGAGGAGTGTACATTCTTTCGGGGTGTAAAATATTCATGGGGTATAAACACAGCTGAAAACAAAGGACTCTGAATTAGGAAGATAATTAGGCTCCTCAACCAACAAACCTAGGAAGGCCAAATGCAATAAGAGTTCAAGAGGCCAACAACCAACCAACTTTTGAGGATAATTATAGGTGAGAGAGATTCTGAGAGATCGAGAAACTTATGAGGTATTGGATAAATTTGAATCTGCTCTTAGTATTGGTAAGAGATCTTAGTATTATAGGTAAGAGGATAATGATAGGTGAGAGAGCTTCTGAGATATAGGGTGACTTCTAAGAGATCAAGACTGAGGAGTTCAAGATGCATGGAGAGGAGGTGCTTGACACCTAAACATATGTTTATGAATTCTAGGTTCTAGTTGCTCATTTCTTAAGCTTGTGGATGTTGTTGAAAAGGCCACCCCGAGGAAGGGCTCTGTAGAGTCTGATTATGTGAGTATGTTCTCTTCCATAAAGAGTACTACCTACTTCCATGACTCTCCCTGCCACCCCTTCCCATATTTTGAAAATGAACGAAAGAAGCTTCAAGTTTATTTCATTATTGGAATTGAAGTGGGTTGGTTATTGTTCGGGCCCTCATGATATTTCCTCATAATTGTCTAACCACAGTGAATCGATGTCCAGTGGTTCATGGGTCCAACACCTATAGAAATAAGAAGTTCCTAGCGGTGAGGGGTTCTAGGGTTTGCACTTAAAATCCCTTGTATACCACTAGGATTTTTAAGATGTGCATGTTGAGATCAACCTATGCAGTTTCAATTTCAGTAGACATTATCTCTATCTTTACCACTTACTCTTTTCATTTCTTTTACACCTTTTCTATTGAATCTTTAGCCTTTGAAGCTACGAAAAGGGAAGGAGATTGCGTGTCAGCCCTTAATGCAACTATTTTAGCCACATCATCACGATATTGGTTTGGTTCTCAAGGAATAGGTGGAAAATGGTTTGGGTAATAGGTTTTCTTGTACTATTTTGGTTAACAAGTTTGAAGGAACAATGGAAATTGGAGAGAGAAATTTAGAAGCATGACCAAGAAATGGATACATTTCCATATTCCTTCCTATCAGGTACTTTGTCGACCCTGAGTAGAAATCTCGTTGGAATTACATTTGCATGCATAAATCTATCAATTATATTGACTAAACAATTCAAACTTCCATCTGGGAGAACTGAATAATCAGTGTGTTCTAAAAATTTTCTAGAGAAAAATCTAAACTTACAGTTGAGTAGATGAAAAATCTCATCTTGTCGTCACCATATCTCAGATGATGAACCACTAAACTAGAATGAATACAGCAAGTTCATAGCTCTCCTATCCCCGAACTGAATCTAGATCTGCAAGGTTAGTTGCTACTAGCTTTCGAACTAGAATTGGATTTTCTAAAACTCGATCGCTCGAAGCACAGATGGAGTGATGGGTGACTCTGGTGATGACCCAAACCACCACTTCCTTCCTTCTCGGTTATATAGAATGGATATAGAATAGAGAGGAGAGATAGATCTAGTGGATGAGGGATTATGGTGGTTTGAAACCAAAACATCCCAGTCCATGCAATGGGTGGGATTCATATACTTGTGTTTTCTACCACGACATAGCAAGTGTTTCAAAGTACAAGCCACTTGGCTAACAAGAACATCCAGTTGTTGTGTCTGCGATGTTGCCAAGGAAACCATGTCGGTAAATTCAATGAAAACATCCATTTGTTGTGTCGACCATGCTGCCACGACGAGCTTGTAACTAAACCCTTTACCTTGTGAGGAAGCTCTAACTGTCCCCCTAAATTATCATAATTGCACTTTCCAAGAAAATTGTAAAGGAATTTTTTTAATTTAATTATTTATATATTTAATTAAAATTTATATATGCATAGCATGGGAAAGCTCAACCATTTCTATATGCATATGTTCACGCTTAAAACAAATTTCAATCTTGGATCGAGTATATTAGAGTATATGCATTCTCTTCACATATTAGCAGACAACCGATATGAAAGAGGATTTAAGTGAAAATTGTTGAGAATATAATTAGCATACTAAAGAATAAGAACAACAACTACAGGAAGAAAAAATTTCGCAAATTTTATATCTTTCATATCTTAAAACAAAAAGGGTGTAAATAATTTCAAATCCAAGGTGGCTTCCTTAGAGGCTTAAATAATATTTTGTCAGAGGATTCCTCTGACGGAGAATGAAGCTTGATATTGCTTGTCTCGTGCGTTTGCTTCCTTCTGCTACTTGACCTTTTGTTTCTTGCGACTTTCTGCAGGACCAATCCAGCTCTCCTAGCGAACCCCAAGCAGATCCTTATGTGAACCTTCTAGTAACTCCTAGTGAACCTTCAAACAGCCCAACACCTACAACTTCCCTTAGCGGCCTCCTTGCCTAGCGGGACTTACTACCAGTGCTATTCAGGACCTAAGAGAACCTCGGCACAGCTACCTTCTGAGAACCTTATCTCCGAGGTGAGAGAACTTTATCTATCTTCTCGAGAGAACTTCGGCACAGAATCGTTCAAGGAACACAGAATGCAATTACAGGCAAGTAGAAATGAGAATCATAACATACGCACAATTCAGAGACAATATTCAGAGAACATAATATGCTTGCGGAAGTCTTTATATAAAAATAGAAAAGAGCTTAAAGCTCAGATGCCAGGGTATACAATGATCGAGCAGGATGCTCTTACTCACTCGCTTACACACTTACACTCTTACAAAATTATGCAGACATGCATATACAGAATGACTCAAAGCTCGGACAGAAGGGAGCTTAGAAGACTGACTCACTGACTGACTATGAATTGCCTCTTCAGAATGAATTCCTCATCTCCTTATATACAAATTTGTAGAGAGGGGAATCATTTTGGTGACGAGACTCGACATGACTTCGGACCCTACATGTCTGCCACTAGATCTTCTTTATGGATTTGGCGGTAGCAATCGTGCAATATTCTTCCGACCAAACCAAAGCCTTTATTTTCCACTCATAAAAGTAGATACAATAGTAGATATGATGGGGTAGTCGTGCAAGATTCCCTGACCAGAAAACAAACATGAAATAACACATATAGAGGAATCTTGGAAATGCAGGTCAAACCATGCCAAAAGTTGGAGAAGTGCTCCAAGTTTCCAAGATGCTCATTATTATATCTAGTGCTAATTATTACAATGTGGATATTGGTTACGGCAACCCACTAAACCTAAATGACACCAATGTCGGCCATTTAGACATGAATAGACATAAATTACATTGTGGAGGTTGGTATCATCAACCCACGGAAACCGATTGCCACCATCTGTCGGGCAATAAGATATATATCATTATTTCGTTGGTTGGTCATGAAAATGTCGAAAACGATCAGGATCCCAATGTTGGGTATAGATTTCTCAGTATAATTCTGGATCTTCGTTGTTGTCTTCATCCTACTGTAAGATATATCGAGTCCTGATGACCCATGGATGTCTTTCTTGTACAAAAAATGATTTATAATTATTTTCAAAAAATTGTTCAAGATTATGAACATTGCCTGGGAATCTTTGGTGAGGGAACAAAAACATACTTGCAGTGTCGATGACATCTGGATGTATAGCACTTGAATTTAATCCAAACTTTGTCCACCAATCTAAAATCCAATCTGGTTCAGGGAATGAGCTGAACTGAACAACAAATCTGATCATGCAGTGATAATATATATACATGTCAGTCCATAAACAGACATTATCCCACATTGCTTTATACTGAAAGTAATTAATTTCAAATAATCTTTCATTTGGATCTTGATGTGGCCAAGACTGCAAGTTTCTCATTCTATTGATTTGGAAAAAGTCCCATGCTGAATTTTGGTTCCAAGTTTGAGTCTGTTGGCAGAACCAGTTTCTGTTTGCAGATATGATTCTAGTTAGATCACCCATTTCAACTAGCTTTTGTCGAGATGCAATAGTAGATGCATGGTGCATTTGTCCTATTACATGTGGTGGCAGAATGACACGGATGCTAGTATTCCTTGAAAATCCTGGTAGACCAAACTCTACTCCTTCTGACCATCTTAACTGCCATTGAGGCACCCAATTTTCTCTGTATATTTCCCAGCTGGTATTGTCATCTAGATATTCAGGGATGGGGTGTTTCTATAGTCATCCCAAGTGTTTATTATCACCATACTCTTTGAACAGTAAGCAATTTGAGCATGTGATTCAGAAATGAAAGACACAATTTTCTTCTTTGGTGGGTGACCATTAATACTTGGTAAAGTAATAAAATATCCTGGTTCACCTTTGGAATTTTGACAAGAGCCATGTGGCTCAACTGCAGATAGGAATGGGGTTCCTAGGATACAATCTACTGGTAATTCTGTTAATAAGAATTTCATACCCAGTGCATATTCATCAAATAATAGAATTCCTTTGGGAATTTCAAAATTCATATCTGTAGATATATTTCCCAAGCATGTGGCAGAGTAGTTGTTGGGAAGCTAGTATCTATGAGGGATCAAATCTTTGTGCACCAAATTCATATCTGAACCTGTATCTAATAGTGCATTTAGATGGAAAACTTTAGAATTGATTTCTAACTTGATCTTCACCTGATATTTTTGGAATCGGATAGGCAAGATCTTCATTGTTGTTATCCCTTGGAGATGGGTTGTTGTTTTTGGATTTTCATATGGAGAATCCTCTAAACGAGGAGGTATTGAATCCAATCTTTCTCTAATTTATCTAATCTCTTGCTTTGCCCAAGAGTCTATTTTGAAATTATATTCAGACTCTTCTTCTATTTTTCTGATTTTTTCTTTTATATCACTAACCTGTTTTCTCAAAAGAAGCATTTCTTTAGCTAAATCTGTCACTGAGGTATTCTGCAGCTTTGCTTCTTTATTATATTTGATAAAAGTTTTTGTATTTTTATCAAAAGAGGCTTCTATGAACAAAGGTTCCCTTTTGGAAGATTCACCATACCTTATCCTTTGTTCTGTCTTTACTGTCTTTAGAAATGTTTCAAGAAGTGAATTTTTCATATCACCTTCTGGTAAGGCTTTGATCTATGTCAACATTTGAGCTTCTTGATCTCCTATGTTATGAATAATACAAATCTTTATTTTTTGTCGAAACTCAGGTTCTGATTCAGTTTCAGAACTTTCTGAACTATCTTGGCAAGAGCAAAAATTTGGATTTTTTCAATTGCAATCTTGATTCATCAGAATTTCTTCTTCTGAGCTATAGCTAAACTCAGAAGTGCTAGTGGATTCTGAGCAACATCCTTGTTGTAGAAGATGTACTTCTTCTCTCTTTGGAAAATGATGGTGTGGGCACTGGTTTGTTTCATGATCATTTGCCCCACATCTATTACACTGTAGTCTTAAAGCCAATTGTTTCTTTGCTTGGGCTTCTTTGGCTTTCTGCTCAGAATATTTTCCTTTTGACATCCTGGATGCCTTGTTTTCTGGACAATTATGAGCAATATGTCCAGCCTTTCAACATATCCAACACTTCACTTTTTGTCTAGCCTGGTGGGAATGGGATTTTAATTTAATATCCTCAGGCTCATAGTAATGTGTTTTGGGTCTGTACCTATATTTGTACTTTTCTCTTTTCTTCTCTTTGAATTCTTTTCTCTTTTTCCTTTTTTTTCTTACAGGATCTATGATATAAAGGCCATACTTTTCACAGATAGATTTTTTATCTGGAAAATGAGATAACTTATACACAGAGTTGTGGATTTTCATATTTACACATAATCCAATCAAATCTTTAGTAATGAGATAATAAATCTCTCCCCGTGTGTACATATCATAAGGAAGTTTGAAAACTTCCTGCATTTTTAAATACTCAACAAATTTACTAGGTATGGATGCCAAGTAAACTTGTTTCCAGAGGAGATTTTGGCTATCTTGAACTTCAAAAATTCTTTGAGTCCAATATTTATGAAACTCTTCGTATTCAAACATTTTCCTGCACTTCATGTTCATTAGGATTAACTCATGCTTATCTGCTAATTCAGATTCAGTACCACACCAATGCTCAAGAATTGCAGTGGTTAGAGCTCCTATCATATTATTATGAGGAGTTCCATCAGTTTGATAGACTATGTCTCCCTGCTCATCTCTGAGGATTTCTGCCTCCATCTTTGCAATCATAATTGGAGAAGAAATTACTTCCCACCATTTTCTTAGAGTGCTTGTAAAGAACTGGATGATTGATTTGCATGCTTCAACTTTTGATTTTCCTTTCATGCACATAACCTTATATGAAACATACATTCGTTCAATCATTTGTCTAATTTGTGCAATAGACAAACTGTCAATGTTCCATTCTTGGAACCAGTCTTCAACAAATGTTTGGCTCTCAGGTAATTTCCCTTTTCCCATCAAATCTGGTGCTGGAGGTCTTCTTGTGTGGTGAGGGAGGTTTTCATAGGCAGGTTGTTGGATGGATACTAGTGAGAGATGCTCTTTTGAGGATGATTCTGGAACATCTTCTTCTTCTGGAGGAAAATGATGAGGAAATTTCTTTTGAATTTTTGTCTCAGTAGGCTTATATACAGGAGACAAAATTGAAATAGAGGGTTTTCGAAGGATAAAGGGATCAGGGATAGGTTTGTCAGGGACACTATCCTTTTGCTTGATTTCTGACAATGACTTTCCCATTTTAAAAAATACTTGTCCTGGTCCTTCCATTAACTCTTCATGGTTTCTTAAAGACTCTCTGGATTTAAAGGATATCTCTGATAGAGTAGAGTCTATTTTATCTTTGACATCTGTGACTTTATCTTGTATTTCATTGACAGAATGGACTATAGTGTTTGTGGAAACCTGCAGATCTATAATTTGTCCTTT
The DNA here is from genome assembly GCA_000966675.3 of Picea glauca. Classification (NCBI taxonomy): domain Eukaryota; kingdom Viridiplantae; phylum Streptophyta; class Pinopsida; order Pinales; family Pinaceae; genus Picea; species Picea glauca. Next base: position 28,694 of record JZKD02S0730853.1, on the reverse strand, counting down.
TCTGGCATAATCATTTGTCACAAATGTATGAGTGGCCATGCCTCTCAAGGCAGTATTAGTCCAGTTTATTTGTTCTGATACAGACTGGACTCTCTTATCAATACCAAAAAGATGAATAGCTTCTTTAGAAAGCAGTAGAGGGACTGATTTTACTTGTCTATTATTATCTTCAAGGACAATGCCCTTAAAGGGAGGAAAAGTAGAATTTGATTCTACAGTTTGACCTTCAATACTTTTCCATTTGTGTTTTGGAGGAGCTTCAGAACTCTCTCCCATCATCTGAACTTCAATTTTCTGATTTAGTTTTCTCCATTCATAGAAGGAAATCCAAACATTGTTTTCTGACATGTAGGTCTGCCAAAATTTTGACAGTTTTTCTTTTTCTTCATCAGGTGTAGAAATATTGAAGTCATTAGTATCAGGATTTGTAAACAAATCCCAATTTAACATTCTTTTGATCCAAGCTTCTTTGATGGATCCCTTCTGACACCCTTTTATTACAGAATGGAATTTGTGGATTTCATCTATAGAGGGTCTCTGCATATTTTCAGGTAAAGGGTTTGAAAATCTGCAATCAGGAATAACCTGATCACACTGCTCAATGTATCCCAACCCATACTTTGGTGTTCCAGGGGGTCTCATGCCTTTATAGATATCTTGTAACCTTGGATCTAGAGTCTTTATAGTAGGAATATAATGAATCATCAAACATAACTGAGACTCAGAAGTAGATGTAGAATTTTCTACAGTATTATTTACAGATCTATACTCTACTGAAAAATCCATAATAGTAGAGATTACTATAACTACACAGAAAAGCAAGGCGTTTAATCTAAGACATTAATTGTTGGATGACCTTTGCATACAACCTCAATACTGCAAAATATTTCCACTAAAATGTGACCCATGAACCCTGGCACCATAAACATCAAACATGAAACCAGATCGACATGATGAAAATAGAAATGCTCCAAAATCTATTAAGAAAATAACAAAAGAAATTACTAGACAAATTTAATGATGAATGTCTTGAAACATTTTAACTTTATGAATATCTTGAAACATTTTAACTTTCCTGAGATCTATAATAATTCTAAATGAAACTATATATCTTTTTGCATTTATATTAACTATAAAATATATTTTGAAGGCCCTCTAAATACATGCATTGTTATATAATGAGATTCCTTATATATTTTTGCAAATGCATATATTTTATAGCTTTCTTGGTTTTTGAATGAATGGCATTATTACTGATCAAGTTATTTTTATTTATTTTTCAATGTATTTTATAGATTACTTTTTGGTCCAATCTATTTTGTGAAAAATCTGTAACTAAGGTGTTAGGTAATTACAATACCTAACTAAGGTGTTAGATAATTTATAGGATGCTTATGTTTATTTTTATTTTTCAATGTATTTTATAGATTTTTTTTGGTCCAATCTATTTTGTGAAAAATATGTAAATAAGGTGTTAGGTAATTACAATATGTAACTAAGGTGTTAGATCATTTATAGGATGCTTATGTTTTTCAGTGATAATAATTCTAAGCTTTTATGCCGTATGTACACATATTAAAATCCAAGTCTGTTAATTTCTTTTAATGTGGTTAACTTGGGATGAGTACATACTAAAATTCAAGTCTGTTAATTTCTTTTAATGTGATTAACTTGGGATGAGTTGACTTTCTCATGGTTGAAATTTCTGCTTTGAGTAATTTTTTTGTTTGTTTTAGGTCATTGTATTTATTTCTTAGATTCTTGCTCTTTTTTTTTCTATTATTGTTAATGTCCATTATTTTTGTTGAAATAATGTTTAATTTTAAGGGTGACATTTCTAGTGGATTATCGATTTCAAATGGGTATCGGTAAAATTAAAGATTTTAAGTTTAGATAATTTGAAACAAAATTTTCATAGAATACTTATCGTAGAATCTAGGGAGCTAGATTAAGACATCATAAAACTCTCAGATAAGAGTGGTGAATCTGGTCCAACATTCACAAGTGTTCCACCAATAAGTTATGTGCAAGAATACTTTGTGTGAAGCTTAGATGCAAATCGAAATCATACAAATCTCACTTAAAGGCATTAGTATTTTCCATTTTCAAACTTATCCCAGCATGGACTACGCTGCTATGTAAAACTTGTTAATATTAAGTACGAAACTTTACATATATTTTTAAGTGATAAATTTTCTATCAAATCGAGTTATATTACATATAACTATATTCAAATTAAAAAAATACAGTTTTAATATATATTTTTAACATATTCAAATTAAAAAATACAATTTTAATATATTTTTAACATATATACAAAGATAAAAACTATTTTAACAAGTTAGCAATACTCATCATTAAAACCTATGTATTTAATATAAAATGTGTTTTTTCAAAGTATAGTTGAAATATATATATATATATATATATATATATATATATATATATATATATATTAAAATTTTAAACACATTGATTTAAATAATTAAGATGAAATGTTGAAGAGTAAGTTAGTAATAATTATATAATTAAAAAGTTTATATCGATCATAAATATTTTTTTATATGATAGCAAGATTTTTTTAAGTAATTGATATTTATTATCTTTTTTTAACAGAAACTAGTAAAATATATATTAGATGTGTGGAAGAATCCACAAATTTACAAAAAAAATGGTCAATATAGACCTTCGAGGGTGGCCTCTTAGAGAGAATCTTTTACAAAAACGGGGTGTATAGTGAATTTTGATGTAGCCCTCTTGCCTAACAAAATTTATGAAAGTAGAGTTCCCCGGATAACTCCAGTAGTAGATTCCGTTGATACAGATTGTAAGACAAAACATTAAAATTCCATATATTAGTTACCCTTTTCCAGTTTGACGTGTTGTAAATCCAACATATTTTCTGGGTGCAGCTCGTTCAAGTCTGGGATCTAGTTGGCTGAATTCGATTGCACATTCTTGGAATTTTCTTGCTTCTCTCTCGGGTTGCTTGGAGGTTGTTGCATGCCTTCCAGCTGCTCTACTCTTCTTTGCATTGTCTCCATTTTCATGCGACGATCCTTTATCTGGCTTCGCTGACAATAGCTCTCATCCTGGATATTTTCAATCGTGTGCCTATGTTGGGACAGTGTTTCGAGTTCAAAGGCCCTGTTGGCGCCAATTGCTCCAAGTTGCAATCTAAGTCTGTTGCACCCGCCACACTCCTCTTCAAATGGATCCTCGGCCCAATTCCCTGATTCCACTGGAGCTCCCTTACCTTTCTGCATTGTTTTGTAGACTGAAGACACTTCGGTCCTGAAAATTTCGTGAATTTTCTGTAGGGAATGGGTCAGAGCCCACGGACTGGCCAAAAGGTCACCAGTCTTTAACAGGGGAACATGCGAGGACAAGGACAACAGTCCAAGCGAGATATGGGTTGTGTAATCTGGGGGTTCTTCAAGCCTTGAAGTTCCTCAGGTTTTCTGCACTAAACAAGTCGGAATCCACAGGTTGAACGGGGGGGGTGTAGAAATTCAGCGAGGTATCGAGAGAAATCAGAGGCGATAGTTTAGGCGAGGTAAATTAAGAGGGGGACCACAGGACCCAAGAGGTTGAGAGGGAGGGCTCGTATCGAAAATGTTGAGCCTCTTGGGGACTAGGATGCCTAAATTGTGAGAGAAAGAGCAAGAAAAATGGGAAATGAATCGGATAGGAATGGATAAAAAGAACTTGGGCACCCAACATAAAATAAGGTGTAGATGGATTTACCCATACATCCAGTTTTCTGAGCGTACTCCATCTCAAGGACGAAGACATGATCTCCCATGAATACATTAATGGAAAGAGCATGCTAACCTGCTTGTCGATGATAATTCCCTATGAACCGTTCCATCAGACGCCATGAACCCAAGCCTGTAGGTGTTGTTGATGTCGAGAAGACGAGTGTGTTGTGTGGGAGGGATTTCTCATACCTCCTCCATCCTTGTCTGGTACTTGATGTCATATTCTCCCATGATCTTTGCAGGAATGTCCTTCTGAACACTTCGTATCATGATGACCCTGCATATGTCGTTAACCGTCGCTTCTCCTTGGGCAGTGAGTCTTAGATTTCCTTGCCACCTGTTCAGATTAGAGTTTCCCTAATCCAAGTGGTCTCGAACGTGCTCCACACCTGTTTTGTTGGCGACACCTCTCCCTTGCTTGGTTGTGCGGGTTCTCACCTCCCCGGGGTCCTCTCCCCCCCTTGTTCTTCTTGGGTTGGCTACATGAGGAGCACGGGCCCTTCTCCTTTTCATGTGCCCTTCGTTTCTACTTAAGACCTCAATGGAGTGCCTCCTTACTTCGGCCCCCGCATTTTCGTGATGGTACTTGGTCATATGTATTAGAACAGAAGGTTGGTATTACCACACCGTCTACGCTTAAGGAACCAAGTGTTTTCCCAATGGTTTCATTCGCCATTTTCTCTGCTTCTTTGTTGTTTTCTCTCATTATGTGATAGAAGGTTATCTTAATGTCTCGAGAATCCACCCTTATTATGTATGTTACTTTCTTTAGACTTAAATATCGAGGATTGGATCCGTGGACCATCATTCTTATTATATTTTTGGAGTCTCCGAGAACGTTTAGTTCTCGGATTTGCTAAGTCTAGGTGAGTTGGATGCCTTTTAGTAGAGTGTAGGCCTCGGCTTTATTGTTAGTTTATGTCCCTAGATTCCAATGATAATTTAGGGATCTTTTTCCTCCAGGTTCGAAGAGAACCGTCCCCCCCCCCCGCCAGTGCCTACCTCCCATGGGTTTCCCTTTGAAGCTCCATCAAAACATAGAGTATGAATTTGTTGTTTTTGGATCCAGAGTTCTATGTTGTGGATATTGTGAAGCTGCCAGCATGATCTATGCACTACAGATGAATGTTTAAATGGATTAAGATTAAAACTTGTCATCCAATCTGTTTCTTGATCATTCCAATTGGTTGTATCTTCTATATTTAGAGGTTTTGAGTTCATAACTTCTGAGAGAAGTAATTTGGCCTTAGCGGCTATAGTTTGGAGGAGAGAAACGGTTCCCTGAAATATATTTTTTTTTCTAGCCAACCATATCTTCCAGCAGACAAACTTGGGGAATGCCCTCTATATGCGCTTCATGACTGATTTTTCCTTGAAGGATCCCTGATAATACTTGTCCCAATTCCCCAAGTTGGGATTGGGAGTTGAGGGCCATCTTATTTTTCTGGATAGATCTTCGTAGGCCACTTTCCAAACAGTTTACGAGAAGGGGAAGTTCTAGAAGAGATGGTGGATATTATCTTGGTTGCTTTGGCACATAGGGCAGTTGAAAGGGCTGTGGAATCCTCTTTTCATAAAATTCTCTCATGTGAGAATTTTCCCATGCGCTAGGGACCAAATGAAGAAGTTAACTTTGGGAAGGGAGTCTTGACTCCAGACATTTTTCCATTTTGTTGAGTTCTGATATTCTCTCGTAGTGGAGAGGAGCATGTTATATCCTTCTTTTACCGAGTATCCATTTATACCCCATCCATGGCTGTCTGGAGTGGTTTTAAATATGGGGGTTACCCCTTTCAGGAGAGAGGTCAGACGGAGCGCCTGGTTGGTTAAGTACTCAGGTACTATCCCCAGATCCCAATCCTTCCAGCTGTCGTTCTCGTTCCAGATTGAAATATCATAGAGGGTGTGTTTGTGTTCATCAAGCATCCATATTTTTAGATCTCAAATTTTTTCTTCATAGGAATTGAGGTCCACCCCTAGGATTGGATCTTGCCAGATTCTGATCATTTTTCTGTTTCCCGGGATCGAGGAGAGATGATCTTTGAAAAATTTAGTGGCCCTTATTAATTTCCAAATTTGAGATCTTGTTTGGGGGGGTTGAGTTTTATCCATGCTTCTTTTTCTTTGACCCATCCTGTACTTCTTTATGAGATCCATTTTCCACCAATCCTTTTCTCCTGTGACAATCCTCCATAGAATTTTGGCTCCCATTGCTATATTGGTGGCTTAAGGGTCTTTGATTCCAAGTCCCCCACTTTTTGGGGGTAAGGTGACTGTATCCCAGTTCACTAGGTGGAATTTTTTGTGATTAGAGTTTCCTCCTTTCCACAAGAATTTGCGGATAAGTTGCGCCAAATATTTTAGGATTCCCTTTGGGGCTAGAAGTGTAGAGAATTGAAAAATGGGGAGGGCCGATAGGACTGATTTGATCAGGACCGCCCTTCTTGCTGGGTTGAGCCATCTTGAGCCCCAAGATTCCATCTTTTCTTTAACCTTTTTAAGGGACAATTGTCATAACTCGCCAGGGATCACTTTAATACACGGAGGGAGACCTAAATATTTGAAGTATTTTCATTCTTGGGTGATGGTGAATCCCATTATTTGAGCAATTCCCGCTCTGATGACTGCAGCTACGTTCCAAATGTAAATTTGGCATTTTTCCTTGTTCAAGAGCCCTCCCAAGACTGGAAGGAAGGTGTCCAAAACTTGCATAATTCTTTTGGCCTGAATTTTGGATGCCCCGCTCAAGAGGATTGTGTCATCTGCAAATTGGGATTGGTTTAGTCTTTTAAGCCCTTGGGCAATTTTGATACCTGGGATAGTGTCATTTATGCTTTCCCATTCAAGATTGTGATTTAGGGATTCGGACATGATCACAAAAAGGAGGGGGGAGAGAGGGCAGCCCTGCCTTAAGCCTCTGGACGCTTTGAAGAAGGGGCCATGTCTTCCATTTAGGAGGGGTTCTATCCAAGGGGAGGCAATATAGGATTTCATTCAGGAAATGAAGTTTTGACTGAAACCAAATTTTTCCATGACTTTAAAGAGGAATTTATGTTCTACTCTATCAAAATATTTTCCCATATCAAGTTTTATTGCCATACCTGATTCTCCTCGAGAGTTGTTGGCGTGAATTGCCTCTTGAACAAGGATGAAGTTGTCCCAAATTTGTCGTCCTGCCACAAATCCTCTTTGGCTTGGAAGGATTAGGGGACTAAGTAGATGATTTAACATGTTGGTGATTATTTTGGAGATAATTTTGTAGGAAATCTTGCAGAGAAAGATGGGTCTGAAACGGTCCAAAGAAGAGGCTCCAATTTCTTTTGGTGTGAGAACTAAGAAGGAGGAGTTTTTCGCCCCTCCCAACTTTTTTTCCTTGTGCACAAATCTTCTCATCCTTATGAAGTCATTTTTAATTATGTGCCAGCACTTTTTGTAAAAATGGAGAGTGAAGCAAACGTTTAATTATGTGCCAGCACTTTTTGTAAAAATGGAGAGTGAAGCACGTTTAATTATGTGCCAGCACTTTCTTTGTTACAACTACTTTACCAATAATTAATTTCTTTATGCAACCACTTTGACTAGCAAACGTTTTGTTACAACTACTTTACCCATAATTAATTTTTTGTTGCAATCACTTTGACTAGAAACTTTTTCTTACAACTACTTTACCCATAATTAATTTCTTGTTGCAACAACTTTACCCTTAATTAATTTCTTGTTGAAACCACTTTGACTGGTCAAGCTTCTTGATGACCTTCTAGGGGATTCTAGAATACTTAACTTCTTGTTGACCTTCTAGGGGCTTCTAGATTATTCTTGAGGGTCCTCCAACTTCACATAGCCATATCTCCTCAACCATGAGGAACTACGTGGAGTACCATATATCACCGGAAATAGCATGACATGTATTATCAATCTATGATAGTATTACCTGCAATTACACTGACCTTCATGTCTTTATTCCTCGATCAACTATGGATTCCATGACCACACCTCTAGGGGTCCTTGTAGACTTCTTCAAATGCACCCAACACAATTGTTGACATCAACTGACATCAATGACAACTAACTCACCATCAATATCAATCTTACAAGTGACAACCAACTATTCAACAATCTTGTCCACATATCTGGGGATTCCATACTTCTCCAAGGGTTGACATCAATGACAACAAATTGTCCAATAATCTCCCCCTTTGGTATTGATGGAAACACTAATGGAATGAATTTATGAAAACACTCATACTCATGCTCATGCTTCTCATGGAAACACTAATGGAATGCATTGATGGCAACACTCATACTAATGCTCATTCTCCTCCTGTGACCATCGCTCACCTGTAAGTGTGTCATTTCTCTCTTCTCTCCTATGCCATTGTTATTTTCTCTCCCCATTTTACATCAATGGAAAAGGTTATTTCCTTTTAGTTCCGATCCCTTGTCTCTATGCTTCTGATCTTTTTCTTTGTTTCACTACTTTTTTTCTTTCTCTCTGGATCTTTCTCTTACTCCCCCTTTGATATCTCAGGCAAAAGGGAAACTCTCTCTCTGGGGTTGCTCCCCATGTCTGAGCTTTCCTTAGGGATGCTCCCCCTATAATTACTCTTTTGATCTCTTCTTTGACTATTTCTCTCCCCTTGGCTTCTCTACAAGATGTCATGTAGATCAAATGTAAGTCTCCATGTACCTGCTTCCTTTTGGATTTTTTTTCCATTGGTGCTTCCTCTTATAAATCACTGACATATATAAAAGCATTCAAAGTTTAATCATTCAAATATTTCATTATCAAAATCATCCAATTGTCTCTGAGTTAGTCTATGAATCAATCTTTGAACCACTTTTTGAACCAATCTCTGAATCAATCTCTGAGCTAGTCTTTGAACCAATATATCATGAACTCATGCTTTCATCCATTGACATATATTTTTCCAATCATGCCAAGTGTATTATGAATCCATCCATGTCCATGTGAGCCATATTTTTCATGACTATGCTACTCAACTATCAGCAATGTTGACCCATATATCACTTCACTATTATGAATACTTCTTTGAATCACATACCTGCATCTCAAACTGAAAAAGTTATGCCAAATGGTCTTCTCAACTACAAATAAAACTCTACAAATCTGCAATGTTTTGTGATGAATGTATTCCTACCTGATATGTCCTTTATGAATATTTTCATCAAAAAGTGTACCAATGATATTTCTTTGTGGTTGTCAGTTGATCTTTTTCATACCTACATGGAGATGTGTTTTGAGACTTGTTTCTTAACCATTCAATTTTTCATAGGACATCTTGTACCTCTGCCATTGAACCACTCTAAATCAAACATTTGTAACACCACTTTGAAACACTTCATGATGTCTGGGGGATAGATCTCTAAATTGTAGTAGTTGTTGCATAGACTCCCCATGTTCGATACTCATATTACCTGGGAATCTCTAAGTTGGATGGCTCAGAACAATGGAGGAATCTTCACTAATATGGATTAGTTTTCTTCTTCATCTGCGGATCCATCATCTTCCTAAATTATGACACTTTCTTCCTGGATACTAACATATTCCCTTCTACATGTAGATTCATGATGATCTTGTACTACTATGTATCATGAGAGTGTGATTTTTGGGACCTGTTCTTCCTTTACCTACTCTGCATTATGATCTTGCACTGTTATGGATTCTAACAATACGATCCTTGAGACTTGTTCTTCTTTCACTTGTTTTTCTAGTCTTTCTCGTACTATTGCAAATCTTGCGATCGTTAGGACTTGTTCTTCATTCATGTGCTCTTCTTATCTTTCTTTTCTTTTCTGAACCTTGTTATACCTATTATCATTGTTTTCTTTCATGGATGGCTCTATCATGCTTTTTCAATTTCGAGCTATGTGACCATAATTATGATGTTTGTAACATTCGATATTATGAGGAGCCACATAAGCACTACTTGCTTGAACATTTATTCCATATGCTTTGTAGTCTACAACTTTATGTCCAAAGTCAGTACAATAAAAATAGTAACCATAAAATAAACTTTGATACCTGGGAGTAGATGATCCTCTCTGTCATGTAGTCCTTATGAATTCATGCTTTGACTGATCATGATCATAGTTGAATATTCTTTGTTTTCTGAAAGTATATGGTCTTCTTGAAAAGGTATAATTCCTCTTGGACTCTTGCTAACCATGATTCCTTCATTTAAAATGGCATTTCTCGACGTTGAAAACAAATAGATAGGCGGGATGCTAAAGCTACGATTGCTAAGATTGTTGGTACGACTGGTACGGTTAGATTGGATCAATGTCTTTGGCTTTTAGGCTTCACGGGACCCTCGCTGGATGGGATAAGGAAAAAATGGCAGGCTGGGAAAAGAAAGAACCAACGGGATTTTATTACTTATGTGCTTCATGGATTATATTAACTAGCTGAAAGGAGACCAAGCGAGCGGGACCGCGGCGGGGCAGGTCCATTTACAACAGAGTACTTCTCCGTAACTGTAAACCTTTTCTTCATTCTTCCTTTCTTGCAACTTGGAGTACTTTTCTTCAACTGGTTGTGTGGGGATTCTAGTTTCTTTAACATTCTTGTTGTGGCTTGGATCTTGTTTTTATGACGTCTCACCAATGTGTCCAAAACATTTTATTTATAGTACTGGGGAGTTTTTTGATTTCTTGTTAAGCTTCTCAAATTCAACTCTCAATAAGACGAATTCTTCTTCGAGCTTCTCACAATATTCTTCTTTTCAGACATATGAATCCTCATAACATATTTTGTTCTTTTTGATTCCTCAAGTAAAGTCTTCAAGGATATGATTTCTTCTTCAATTTTTCTTTCATGTCGACCAAATTCTTCTTCAAGTTGATTGAGATCCTTAGTTATTTCCTTGAGATGATCTGTCAAAATATTTTCTCGCTTATCTGCTTCCTTTCGTTGTGTTGCTAGTTAGGCTTCCAAACATTGCTTCTCTTCCAACTGACTTTTTTATTTTCCTTCAATCCTTATGGCTTCTTCTACATTGACTTCTTTAGAGTTGAGACTTTGTGATTCCTTCTCGATCAATTCTGCTTCATGATTCTTTTCCTTTTCAATCTTAGGATTGTCTTCTATTTCATTGGGATTTTATGTCTCATCAATTCCAATCTTCAAATAAGGGCATTAAATTTCAAGATGTCCTACTTCTTCAAAATTAAAGAAAAAATACTCACCTCTAGAGACTTCTCCATCACTTGAGTTGTCACCTGCTTCATTTTCTTTTGTTCCTTTCCTTGCTTAAAGATCTTGTAGGTTGTCACAAAGCTATTTTGTTGATGCACATTGTCCCACTTTGTTTTTTATTGAATCAGGTTATCCTTCCATGATAAAATCCATTGCTATATTGTTATTTCTTTTGAATTCCTTCTTGGATGCAGTCTTCGAAGGCTTATTTTTAGTTGTGTACCCTATCACAACTGATCACCAAATATCACATCCATATGCCTGTAAAAATTATTTCATTATGTTGCTCCATATTTCATATTTCAAACCATTTTGATCGTTGAATTGTGGTACATGATTTACCGGCTACAAATGGAAGGAGGCTCCAACCCCCTAGTTTACAGGCTCCAACCTGAAGGAAGCTCCAACTCCCTGATTCTTATGCACCAACCGGAAGGAGGCTACAACCTCCTTTCCTTTCCCTGTCCTACCGCCCTGAAATATAAATGTAGACCAACTTGTCACTGCCACATCAACCTATCATTGTCCTTGTCACTGGACTGATATACCATCATTGTCATTGTCGACTTGTCGCCATCAACCTCATCAACCAAACTAGATTTACCCACATATATCAATCACCGAGAACAACTCTCAACCATATGCACAATATCACAAATATGTGCATCAACCAAAAAAACTCACAATCATCACCAAGATGTGATTCTATATCATATACCAAAATCACCAAGATGTGATTTTACCAATGAACCAATAGATGTATGCCACATCATCCATAAATCATGAACCATGTACTCTTCACATCAAACTATGTGCCAAAGCAACATTGATATACAACCAACCAAATGTCTAACATGCACCTCAACCATGTGCTAAAAAATGCATCAAAAGATATACCAATGTATCCTATATATGCACCAACAATGTGCCTCAATAGATCTGTCAGAAACAACATGTACAATACATCTAATCTGTACCACAAGACATATACCAAAAACTCACCAAGACATGCCTCAAGCATGCTCCACAAGATCACCAAGATGCAACTTCAAACTAAGCATATAAACATACCTATGATCTTGTAGCTGACTTGGTGTATGTGATCACAAACCTGCATACCTTCCTCAACTTCAACAACAAGAGAATAGCATCTTCATCAACCTTTACCTCAGTCTCACGGGACTAGTTTTGGATTAGTCACAAACCCTAACTTTCAACAAGCATAACTTTGTACCTATAATGAATAAAGGTCTGAAACTTGTATCCAACCTTCTTCTGTATGTCTTATGAAATTCCTCTAAGTTTCACTCCTTGAATCATTCATGAAAAGGAGTTATAGACAAAATGGCAGACCTTGCTGAATTCTCACCTATTCTAGAGAGAAAACTTGTACGACATGCCACATGCTCAAAGTCTGATATCTTATTCTGAAACTTGCAAAAAAAAAACTATTGCATGTACTCTTTCTATTTCAATTGGTCTCACATCATTTTGATTCTCTATGAATAAGTTATGACTATTTTACTTGCAACACCTGTTTAAACTTAGTTTCAAGACTAGTCAAAAGCCATATCTTCCATAGAGTGTATCTCCAAAATTACAACATCCCAGAAGCTGAAATTTCTACCACAGATACCTTGATATGTCTTCTCAATATCCTCTAATTTTTACTATCTGAATCATTCTATAAAAAAATTATAGTGAAAATGGTAAGATGACTTGTAAATAACATACCTTAGAACACATCATCAAAAGACTTCATCCTCCCTTGGATTTTCAGCCTTCTTTACTTCACCTTCCCTCTGAAATTTKCCTYAKATMTCCTTGGTTACCTCAGTCACTTATAGATATTATATATGCTCAATATGTGCTAATGGTAGTCTCTTGAAGTCGTATTTATACTTCCCAAGTGACTTCCTTTAGGGGCTACCTTGTAAATATTTTACCCATTTTCCTTATTCTAGGGCTAACCCACATTCTTGTTGCAACTACTTTACCCATAATTAGCAAACTTGTAATTTCTTTGTTACAACTACTTTACCCATAATTAATTTCATGTTTCTACCACTTTCACTAGCAAACTTTTTGTTACAACTACTTTACCCATAATTAATTTCTTGTTGCAACAACTTTACCCTTAATTAATTCCTTGTTGAAACCACTTTGAATGTTCAAGCTTCTTGATGACCTTCTAGGGGCTTATAGAATAATTAACTTCTTGTTGACCTTCTAGGGGCTTCTCTGTTATTCTTGAGGGTCCTCCAACATCACAGAGTCGTATCTCCTCAACCGTGAGGAACTACGTGTAGTACCATATATCACTGGAAATTGCATGATGTGTAATATCCATCTATGTTCGTCTTACCTGCAAGTACATTAACCTTCATGTATTCATTCCTTGATCAACTTCAAATTCCATGACCAAACATTTAGGGCTCCTTGTAAACTTCTTCAAATTCACCCAACACAACTATTGACATCAACTCACATCAATAACAACTAACTCACCATCAATCTCATTCATACAAATGACAACCAACTATCCAATGATCTCGTCCACATATCTAAGGATTTCGGAGTTCTCCAAGGGTTGACATTAATCTTCAAGGGTTTACATCAATGACAACCAACTGTCCAACAACCCCTCGAAGTTTGTGGCCACTTCCCTACTACATGTCACCCATGTGGAATCCTAGCACACTCATCCTCGCACTGGATGTTTATGTGGATTTCCTGGTGCTCACGCCAAGCTCTATGGTGCAGACGTGGCGATCTTGGCGCTAATGTGGCGTTGGCCACATCACACATTTTCAATCATTCATCAAACCTCTCCATATCCTACTTTCATTGCTATCGAGATCCTCCTATCAGAGTGTTCCCATGATCGCTTACCTTACATACTTTGACGTTATATTATGATGGCTCCCTCCTCCGACTAATCAGATGGTTTCATGTTCTGGCAAAGAGCGGTTTGGATTTTGTCGGAGCTTTTTAGTGCACGAGGGTTACGAATTTTTTGTAACTCTTCATATTTCCTAAATGGGTCACATGACCAATCAATGGTTGTTATTCATCGCAACCCCCCCTCTCGATCAAGGGTCAAGATATTCTACGAGACTTTTCACCTCCACATGCCATATCCTTTCGACACGTGACACCATCTTTGTATGACACATGGCACTATCACCATCTTCCACGTAGAACCCATATTCCTCATAGAATCTCACCTACGGGTGCCAAACATTGTTCCACGTGGCACCTTCCATGCTCGAACACATGGCACCACCTGCAGTATAACACGTGGCACCATCCATGATCACTCTAATTTTCTCCCCGATGGATTGATGGATCCGATTAATCAGGGTCCCAATCCAATCAAACTGTTGAATACTTTGTGGGTCCTCATCGATCGATGGTTGAGGTTGCGCTAGACCTCACACTGATTAATGGACTAGGTCGTTTCTCAAAGTATCCTCCATCGGAGTCCTATTATAACCCTAGACTCAGTTCTCTCCAACTACTACGACCTCCAGTCAATGATGGAAATATACCTACCCTTGGATCCAACGGTTGGTAGATAAGGTTGATTCTTCGATCCTGAGGTCTGGTATGGGTTCCCCCCTCAGTCCTTCCACCAACCGTCGGCTTCCATGAGTTCCCTCTATACACATTGGTGGTCATGGTCAGCATGATACATCTTGATGATGTCACCTATATTCTTATCCATTCAAACGAGACCCAAGGTAATCCATGACGAAGGTAACTCCAGGGTCATCCCTTGATGGACGACCCAAATCGTCCTTCGCACTTCCCTTTTTGGAATACCTCCACATTGGTCTCTAGGGTGATTCCTATCCATGGACCCCAACCATATTAACCACAATTGATCTAATGGTCCAGGATCATTCATAAACACCCTTTGATGGATCAACAACCCTCATTGATTTCGGAGTGCATACTCCATGGGATTCGTACTCAACTATCATGGAGGGTCAAAATCTCCCTGCTCTACCAGATCAACGATTGATATATCGTCTCAATTTCCTTTTGAAAAAGGGCCTAAATTTAACCGTCATGCCAAATCAATGGCCACCATCCTCCGAAGCAAATTAGGGCTTCTCCACTGGGTTAACAGTCCGAGTCTAGACTTAGACATTTTCGCAAGGTTTTTTCTCATGTTCTCTTGTAGGGTTTATGGGTTTCTGAGGGTTCTTCACCTAGGTTCCAAGGAATATCATTTCCTCACCTAGGTTTCTTCACATATTGATATATATTTATTCTATGAACATACAGAACATCTCCAGAAATATGCAGTTAGACTTCAAATTTATTATATGTATTCATCAAATCCATTTATGTGTTTAAGTTAACATAATCAATACAAGTCACTTATCTAAAGTTTTTGATATATGATGGCCACTACTGTAGGGTGAACCACTCTCCACCCAATCATAAGCAAGGTTTCACTATGCTCTGCTACAACCAGTCACCCCCAAGACAAGGTACAATGTCACGAGAGGATGTTTGCAATATTTTCCAAGGAGTTTATGAAAATTATCTTCTCTATCTATCTCCAACTTCCCTTCCTCTATGTCCAACCGTGTATGCTCTCCTTTCTCCTCATCCCTAAACCCTCCTTTTCCTATCTTCTCCCCCCCGAAATTTTGTGGGTCATGCCAGAAGTTTCCTTATGGTATTTTTCCCATCCTTCCTTAACTTTCTCAATGAACTATTCAAACTACCAACTTGACTGGTAATCAGTTTTCAGGACTGAAGAGAGTTTAGGTCTGCACTATTTTTAATTAGACAGGGTACTTCCTAGAAAAGTCATCTCAATCTGTAAATTCCTACCTCTTGCACCATTCCTCTCATTCCATTGTAACCTTTGAAGGCCATCCTTTCAGCAGTATCTCTGCATTTCTATGTTATATTAAAATAAAATATATGCAATACAAAATAAATCAAGGTCCATTCTATTTCCTTGATCACATAACAGATCTAACTATAGTTGTGTCATAATAATAATTATATTTACAGACTAAAGAAAATAGCGGTGTTACGTAGCTCTGTGTTCTGTGTCAATATCCTTACCTTTGGTATCTTTCCCTATGGATGTACCTTGTTTAGAAATTACTAAGTCTTCCATGGTTAAGTCAATAAAAATATTAGAGGGTGAACCATTTTGTGATTGTTGTTGTACAAGTTGCTCAATTTTTTCATCGGTATGTTGATGTCCTTGACTATCTCCCTTGTCCTTTACAACTTATTCTTTATCATTTTCAATCTTTGATCTTCTTTCTTCAACCTAGTCGTTGTTTGTTTCTCTTTCTAATTTAGTCGTTGTTTGTTTCTCTTTTTCTTGTTTCTTCAACCTTGTTTTATCTACCACTTCCTTTAGTCTTTATTTGTTTTCTTGTCTTAACTTTTAAATTTCTTCCACGATTCTCTTCTTGATCCATATTTAGGAGTGGAATGAACTAATTATAGAATGAATACAATAAACACATAGATAGGAAGAATAACACAAATATCTAGTGAACAATATCTTCTATTAAATAATGAAATAGGCTGAAACTGTAAAACTATGGAACTGGAATTTGCTCGAATGGTGGTAGCTATCTCTGAGAAGAGATGTGGTTGCTACGTGCATCCATCTGAGAAGAATGGATTACAATGAGGCTCCATAGGCCCTTTTCATATTAAACATGAATGCCAAAACCCTAGACATCCAAAAACCTAACTCTAGAAGGTGAAACGCCAAAAGTCATGTGAGCCCTATGGGTAAGTTGGTGTAATTTGGTACCTCAACTTTCTAGGGCTGTAAATTTTGCATACGACCTTCGTTTTAGGCGCATGATAGCCCATTGGAAAGGTCTTTCAGATATCTACACATTCCATTGTCAGAATTTGACTCTGTCCACATTCTGATTGTGGCGAGTCAAAAAAACAATGTTTAGGGCCCCAAAACATCCCTGGAAGTACAACAAGATGTACTGACATGAAAACATACAAAATAATCCAGTTGGATTAGGCGAGAGGCCACTCGTATCCACCTAGAGAATGTGTGAGGCTTCAGACAACCCCAAAAGTGTAGAACTCACAATTATAAAGCAATACAGAAGAACGTGTTGAACTAAAAACTAACAAAAGGAGTCAGTTGGAAAAGGTGGATGGTCACCAATATCCGCCTGGATCAATCCTCCCCCCTTAGGAAGCAATGGTCTCCATTGCGTTGATTTCCCAAGGAAGAGAGGAAAGCATTTTCTGAATTTGAATCTTGGTGAGTTGTGTGCTTTGTTGGAGAATTTATGTTGCTTGGTTTGTGGAAGCCTATCACCATCCTGTTGCTGGCAGGGTTGAATATGCTCCACCAATCTGTTGTCTCTGGGTTGGATGGGGCATTGTGTAAGAACCATTGTAGGTGAAGAAACAATTTGTTTTTGTTGGATAGAAGGTGTTGAGGCTGCAATGGTTTTAGTGGTCTTTTGTGCATCCTTTGAACAAACTATGAAGAGGATGAATTTTGTAGTATGAGAGATTACCTTGCGGCATTTTTTTGGTGGAGAAGTAGTCGGAACTACCTCTGGTATCCTGTAGAGCTGACCTCCCAAAGTAATGATGACACTACGGGGTCTTAACTCATAGACAACATGATGTCTCCACATATATGGTTGGCCCAAAACCACATCACAGACATCAAGAGGGGCAACATCACATATCACCTCATCCTTGAAGGGTTGGATGCCATAAGACAGGCGGCACTGCTAGCTGACACATAGATCTCGTCCTTGGTGAAGCCAACCGATGTTGTATGGTTGCGGGTGTGGTGTTGTCAACAACCCCAACTATTTGAAGCCCTTATATGATATGAGGTTCTTTTGGTTGCCATTATCAACAATGAAATGCAACGGGGTCCCCTTCACCCACATTTGTGAATGGAAGAGGCGCTCCCCTTCTTCAGGATCGACTGATTCTTCTGGTTAAATTGTTGCTGTCGAGATAGTGGAAGTGGCGTTTGCATCGATCATTTGTATGTTTTCAATATTTTCTAGATCGGATTCTAAATCATGGTTTGGCTCCGTGTCTTTGACCTCGGACACCATTGACTATTTTGAGCGACATTCATTGGTGGTGTGCCAAAGGCTTTTGTGGAAGTCACACCACTTCCCAGTGTCATCCTTCTTCCCTTTACCCTTTTTGTTCTGTGTCTTGGACTGGTTTTCTAGGGGATGTTGGCTAGGGCCTTCTTTACCATGCTTTGGTTGTTGCAGATTTGCAAACCCATATTCCCATTTATTTTGGTGCCTACATTTCTGCTCGATTTTGAAAACATATCGATAGGCGGCGCCCAATGATGAGATGATTAGGAAATCCATTTTGGTTTGGATGTACCTATGCAGATCCCCATGGTATTTCAGAACCAGATTTCACTCGGAGTCCTTGATACCCAGCTTGGTGTGCAAGGTATGGAAAGTATTTATGAATTCCGACACTGTTTGGCTCTTCTCTTGTCGCAGTGTGGTCCATCTCATGTACTAGTCTTCATATTTATCAACAGGATATTATTTTTCTTTGACCGCATCCACAAAAAAATCCCAAGTGGGCTCGGCCCCATAGATTCCATATTCCTCTGTAGAACTTTGCTCCAAATAAGTTTCCCACCAATGTTTACATGGGGGAGAGCCTTAAGGAGTGCGAAGCTGATCTTTTCCCTGTCGAAAAAATTTTGAACAGAGAAATAACCTTCTAATAGATTCAACCATTTTTATAGGGCATCTGCATCTATCTGACCTTCAAATACAGAAATATCAAAATTTACCTGTACCATGAAGGGGGTTGCATGGTCGCTTGATGAAGATGCTTCTCCCGTGGGCAGTCGTTGAAGGATCTGCCCGAATTTGTCCATCATTTTGTTCCTTTGTCATGTGAGGGATTCCTCGAGCAACATTTTAATAGGATCTCCTGCTCCGTCATCTTTCTTGTCATCTCCCATGGGTTTTTTCGGGCTTGACGCAGCTGATCTGGTAATGGCTTGATTGGTTCGAGTCCCAACTTCTTGTACCCAGACCTTGTAGGGGACATGCACGAAGAAAAATAAATGAAGAGAATATCGCTTTGATACCACTGATCCGGATTTAGGAGCGGAACAAACTGATTAGAAAACTCAATACAATAAACACAGAGATAGGAAGAATAACACAAATATCTAGTGAACAATATCTTCTATTAAATAATGAAACAGGTTGAAACTGTAAAACTGTGGAATTGAAATTTGCTTGAATGGTGGTATCTGTCTCTGAGAAGAGATGTGGCTAATACGCGTATCCGTCTAAGAAGAATGGATTACAATGAGGCTTCATAGGCCCTTTTCATATTACTCATGAATGCCAAAACCCTAGACATCCAAAAACCTAACCCTAGAAGGTGAAACGCCAAAAGTCATGTGGGCCCTATGGGTAAGTTGGTGTAATTTGGTACCTCAACTTCCTAGGGTCATAACTTTTGCATACGACCTTTGTTTTAGGTGTGTGATAGCCCATTGGAGAGGTATTTCATAGATCTACACATTCCATTTTTAGACTCTAACTTCGTGTACATTATGGTTGTGGCGAGTCAAAAAAAAACAATGTTTAGGGCCCCAAAACAGCCCTGGAAGTATAGCAAGATGTGCTAACATGAAAACATACAAAATAAGCCAGTTGGAATAGGAGAGAGGCCACCCATATCCACCTGGAGAATGTGTGAGGCTTCAGATAGACCCAGAAGTGTATAACTCACAATTATAAAGCAGTACAGAAGAACGTGTTGAACTAAAAGCTGACAAAAGGAGCCAATTGGAACAAGCGGATGGCCACCAATATCCGCCTGGATCACTTCTCCTCCTCTTGTCTTGATTTTTCTTCTTCAACTTTGATTATTTCTTCTTCTTCCTTCTTTCTTAATTTCTCTACCTCCAATAAATTTTATTTAATCTTCTCCATTTGCTCATTTGATCTCAAACCTTGTGAGGAAGTTGGATCTTTTGGTTTTAATATTTTAAGCACCTCTTCCCATGAAGATACATTTTCATAAGGTAATTCATGGTCCCAATGCTCATGAGAATAAGGCCAAGAGATATAAACATAACAATGTGTTTTGCAACTAGTCCTTCAGGATCATGTCTCCTAAATTTCTTGAGGAAATATGTACTCAAGCAAGGCATTGGCCTCTTGCCTGGCTTGTTTTAAATTCATGATTCCATAATGACCAATGTACATGTTGTATGAAATAAATGTTATTTTTCTGCAATCATTAGCTAAAGAAGCATTTAAACCTTGAACAATAGTTTCGTAAGTTATTTCTCCGAGCACTAATATGTTGGGCACATACTTGGGTAGTAGATGAGGTGGAGCAGTAACCCCATAAATTATTAAATATGTAAGATCTTCTTAGAGATACAAGTTGCCAATACTTCTTAACAATGCCATTGCCTATTTAATCTAGGGCACTCTTTGCAAACGATCAATTTATATAAAGGAGCAAGGAAAAATTCACAAAGATGTGCATAATTCCTTTTATACTTGTTTTCCCACAATGCTTGGCAGTAAACATGAACTGAGTTTCTGACTATGTTTCAATTCCAATTCAACCATGGAAAAGGTTTCCTTGCATAGAAAATATCTAATAGATAAGAGGCCATATAAAATGTGGGAAATGTTTAGCTTTTCTTTCTCTTTCCATTTCTTTTTTTAAAGCATGGGACATAAAGGTTGTCCAGTTGTGATGACAGTGTGTATAATTGGTACCTATGCATCTTTGAAATGTATGTGATTGGGTTCCCCATATAACCTCCACATTAATTCCATAGTGTGTGTGGGGGGGGGGTGGATGGGTGTCTCAAGTTTCATATTGCATAAACTCCAACATTCTTTCCAAAAAACCGTTTGTCTTCCATCCACCATCCTACCAAAATATTCTTAATGTCATTATCTTGATAGAATTTTTCGGCAAAAACAGTTATCATATATTTTTCTAGCTGATGAAGTCTATGATACTTCTCGAGCTTAGAAGATTTTGAAAGTGAACGAAAAATGAGTTGATCGACGATAGGATAAACTTTTAAATCGAAAAGAAAACTGAAAAGCCAATTTCGTGAAATTCAAAAGATGAATCCGATGCTTTTAAGTTTTGGGAAGAATCAAATTGGAAAAAATTAAACACTTTCTCAACGTTCATTATTCACTTTCAATTTTGGTCAAAAGTCATTTTCTTCTCCAGTCATCGGGGCACATTTTACTCTTTTATTCATTGGAGCTTAGGATTAGCTTTTCAACCAAGTTTATTTTCCACTTTCATTGGGGTTTTATTTCCACTTTGGTTGGAATTAAAAGTTTATTTTCACTCTGATCCAAAATGAACTTACCTTCGTGAAAACTTTTATCAAAGAACAACTTTCACTTTCATTGAAGTAAAAGGTTTACTTTCACTCCAAGGAAACACAAATTTATCTATGTCGCGACATTGTCGAAGGTTAATTTTTACTTTAGTAAAATGAAAGTATGAACCCTCCTCTGATAACTTAAAATTATTAGGATGACCGCGTGACTTTTGGTGACTTTTGGTGGAACCCAAAGTGGAGTTTCAACTCCGATCAAAGTGAAAATCTTTCTCCAAAAACTTTTAGAAGTTATTTTTGAGATTTTTTTAAGTTTTAATGTGAATCAAAAATCAAACAAAACAAGTTCTTTGTTTTTGAATAAATTTTCATCAAACTTAAAAATGAATGAATTTCAAAAGAGAAAAACCAGAAATCAAATGAGAGAAAGAAAAATGGTATCCAAAAAATTCAAAAAAAAAAATTATGGTGTGTTGAGGTCTCAACATAATCCTAGCAACTTTCTTATCATAGTTCATGTTAAAATCAATAATTTGCATAAAATAATCTTTCTTGTAAATAATATAAAATTAAAATTTAGATCCCCGGAATGCAACCTTCTTAAAACTTGGAAGGTTTGTATCAAAAGTTATAAAGATTGATGAAACCAAATTAAGTTTCCAAAAAGAAGCCTTAGCATAGTGATAAGTCAAGTAAGACATTAGAGAATCAGAGTTGCATAGGAAAAGTGATGAGTCTCCTCCAAGGAATATTGAAATTTTGTAATCCGAGTTTAAACAAATCAAATTTTATAATAGGGATATTGACTTGGCATTAATTCCATAAGTGAAGTATGGTGCAACAAACAAATATCCCATAGCCACCTTGTACAATGTATAATGCCACATTTTGCTTGGGTTTGTTTTGTATATGATTAATATGTATATCCTTGTTTGATCCAAATGGATATAGGTGGCCACCCATCTCTTCCATTGACTCGGAAATGGTCCTACACCTTGATATTTCTATCATAGTTTTAAAATTCCTAAACTTTCAACACATTTTTAGGCATTTCCCGTGATTTTTTTTAATTGAAACGTCATGGAAATATTTGATTGCTAGGTCCACCAAATACATAGAGCCTGGAATAATCTTTGTAATGGTCCAATAAACATCCCAAACATAGATCATATGTAAAATTTGCAACCTTGAGAAGTTAGCATATCAACTAGGATCCTTAGGG
>JZKD02S0730787.1:0-14995 GCA_000966675.3 Picea glauca | reverse complement strand
ACCAGAGTCAACCAACCATGCCTCATGATCTGCATGTGTGATTGAAGAATCCAAGTACACATCCCCTCCTTCTTCCTTGGAGGTATTTTCTTTTGTAGAAGGAGATTCTTCGAATCCCTTCTTTTTCTCAACTTTGGATCTACATTGCTTCTTGTAGTGCCTTTGTTTTCCACATCTCCAACATACCTTTACAAAATTTCTGGGAGATTTAGATCTACCCTTAGACTTAGATCTCCCACTTGAGAACTTAGATCTATTTCTTTCCTGGTAATGTCCTCTTACAAATAATGCATCTATGATATGTCCTTCCATATTCTTCCATCTCATCTCCTCCGACAACAAGGATGATATCACTTCATCAAAATTCAAGGACATTGTATTACTACCTATGGCCACAACCAGACTATCCTAGGAATCTAGTAAAGAACACAGTAAACTGATACATTTATCTTCATCTCAAATTTTAATCTCAACATGTACTAACTGACTTACCTCAGTATTGAAGGCGTTCAAATGCTTTAACACTGAGTCTCCATCTCTCATCCTCAGGTTATACAAATTCTTTCCCAGGAATAGTTTATTTACTAGGGAATTAGACTAATACATGTAGATTTTAAACTTGTACAATATTTACTGCAAATATATTTTCAGTAAAAGAACATAAAATATACAATGGCAAATACAAACATTACACAGAGATTTTCCTCCTAGAAACCCAAATCGGGAAAACCAGGATATTCTATATTCATTCATAGTGATACATTGTTTACAATACAATATACATATAGGAGCCAACAACATCCAAAACCCTAACCCAATGAATTGGATTAGTCAAATACCCTAATTCCTTAACCGAAAATAGAAAACCATTGGCAAAGAAACCATGTGCCGAAAAACCACCTAAATATGTGACATGTTTCCCAAGGCAAAAAAAAATATCTCGGGGGCATTGCACCCCCCAAAGGGGGGCCTAGTGCCCCCCCCTCAAACCCCCTTAGGTACCTGACGCAATGTAGACAGTACTACTCATGCAAAGAATATAACACATACCCAACAATACAACTTCCCCAACTTATCCCATAAATCCTTGGTTGTAGCTTCCTCTAACACATTCAGTACTACTGAATCTGAGGGACATAGTCAGATTGTGCTCTTTCCCTTCAGATCTAACTTTTTCCAGTCATCTTCTTAAGTTCATGTAGGTTTATTACCTGGATCTACCGTTATCCATTGATCTTTGTCCACCAACAGATCTTCCATCTCAAGCTTTCAAAGCTCAAAAGTTTTCCCATTAAAATTCTCGATCTCCATTTTTGAATTGCTCGCCATTTATTTTCAACTGAAAAAATCAATACCATAGATCTCCCACTGTAACAAGGCTTATCACAGTATGGAGCTAAAACCCTGACCACAAAGGCGTCCTCCTGAGCCAACAAAGATCTGATACCAAATGTAGATTTTAACCTTGTACAATATTTACTGCAAACAAATTTTCAGTAAAAGAACAAAAAAGATACAATGGCAAATAAAAACATTACATAGATATTTTTCCCTTGGAAACCGAAACCAGGAAAACAAACATATTCTATATTTATTCATAGTGATACATTTTTTACAATACAATATACATATAGGAGCCAATGACATCCAAAACCCTAACCCAATGACTTGGATTAGTCAAAAACCCTAATTCCTTAACTGAAAATAGAAAACCATTGGAAAAAACCGTGTGCCAAAAAACCACTCAACAATGGACATGAAAATCATGGCAACATGAAAAATGAGGCAAAAATGAGACACGTTTCCTGAGGAAAAAAAATTCTTGGGGGCACTGCCCCCAAACCCCCCTATGTGTCTAGCGCAACATAGACACTAATACTCGTACAAAGAATATAACACATACCCAACAATAATTTATTATTGTTTTACCGATAAATGAACAATTGAGGTGTCACACGGTGACTGGGAGAGTCGGGTGATTTCACTGCCCAACCGTAGGATCTCCAGGCCAATGACAGATGGTATCAAAGAGAGCATCAGAGAAGACTATGAAATTGGATCTTGTGGATGATTTGGTAAGATATTCACCACTGTCACTTCTGTGACAAATGGTATCAGAGTCGAATTGATGGACAATTTGGCAAACTCATTGAGCAGACAGAATGCAGAAACTCGAGCAGGTGAGCAAGGTTAGTTTGGTGCGTTAAACATAGGTGGTTGCGAAGGTGATTCTATGGTGACGGAGGAAGAATTGTCACAAGGTTACAACAATGATCGCAGAAGTTTTTTGAGCAGTCAGTGAGCTGGGTCACCATTGTGACTTGGATGACAGAATGAATTTTGGTCACAAAGAAGACAACTGAGCATGATTTCCACTCGGACAACTTTGTGTTATGCAATGTTGAGATTGTGCATGGTATCCTGGTGTGAGGAAATTATAGGGAACGAAGATAACATATGGAGAAGGAAGGTTCAGTTGAACACATGGTTTGGATCACAATTGGGTACATTTTCCACCGTGCCAACTTCGCGTTGTGAACCATCGAAGAGACGTTGGGTCACTTGAGTTGTGATTGAAAATCATAGCTTTCGGATGGATGTTGGTTAACAACAGAAGAATTGATGATCATTTGATATGCATGGTGTCCTAGTGGTGAGGCACTACAGGGCGCGAAGATAACAAACGAAGAAATGGAATATGGGATTGATTGAGTGAAACCATGAGGAAAGTTAGACGGATTTTGAACATCGCAATTTTTCGATTGCATACTTGCGACAACAAAAAGACTCAAACTATGAATATGCCAAAGAATTTGTGAAAATGTATGTTTGTTTTAAAGTTATTTTCAAAATATGAGTTCTTGTGTTGGGTTTATTGAAGGGAGACATGAAGACTTGGCCGAGGACAAGCACAACCTGTTTCCATTGCAGACTTGGGAAATGTCCAAGTGTTGTGAACTTTGTCGAAGACATGAATAGTTTAGAGAGCTTAGGAGAGGGAATATGTGAATGAATACTTGGAGAAATCTAATTGGGTGAGTTCCATAAGAGGGACTTAACAAGATTTGGTGGAAGAAATGGGGACGAGTTGTTGCACTTTCTTATGGAGTATGTTGAAGGTCTTGTTGTGACGAAGAAGGAAGCAAGATGCATATTTCGACCGAAGAGTTGGATAAGGTACTTTCGTTCATGAGCTCCTTCAAAATATTGGTTGAGTTATGGGGTAACTTAACCATCGCAAAAGAGATCCAAACGTTGAAGTGTCTTGACATAGGAAAGACATTTTGTTCCAAGAAAAGAACGAAAGCATCAAAGAGTCGATCAAGGAGACTGTTGATAGAAATCCACAATGAGTTAGACCATAGCCTGAGTGGACAGGGTGATGCGCTCCTGCTCATGGTATGGGACATGAGATAGGTAGGGAATTCTTAGGATACTTGTGAATGTGGGATGATGCAGATCATTGGTTGGAGTTGACAGAGGAATCAAATCGGATGTGTTTAGGCATGGAATTCTTTGGGTGGCTCATTCCACATGGATTCATTTGGATGGTATGTTGAGAAAATTGCGAAGACAGTTGTAGAATTATGCAGATTGAAATATCGCATAGGAGGGATGAAACAAAGCACGAAGGAAGTAGTGCGGAGGTGATTGTTGGATGTGCAAAACTAGTGTACTTGGAGTGTTTTGTGAACAAGTGACGAAGAAGATGGGAGGTTGATCGATGAAGAAAGGCTCATGTTTTCCTTGGGTAGATTCATCAAGATAACCAATATTCCATGAGGGGCATGGTTGAAGCAGCGATGAGGTAGACCTGAGCATCCTATAATCTGTAGGAGGAGAAAAGAAAGTAAATTCGGTTGGGCGTATGGGTGACAGACATGTGATGATCTCCTTTCATTTTCAAATATATTGGTTATGAAATGAGTTGGGTGTGACGATGGGTGATAGAGACATCAACTTTCACAACAAAAAACCAAGGAAGGAATGAATGGGAGAGGCATGAGCTTATGTTTCAAGGAATATAGAAGAGACAATAAGGGAGGCATTCAAGATATTTGTCAATAACTACAATGGAAAAGATGCATGAGAAATGATATGAGGGTGTTTTCCAGTGGTATGGGACATCTAGTGCACAAACATTCTTGGGGAGCTTGGATAGTGTAGATTGACTCAGAGTTTCTAATTTGTAGATGTATTGGCATGAACTGATCCATATTTTATGAGTAGAACGAAATGATTATAGATTATTAACAGGTGCTTAATACATAATAACAGAGATACAGTAAAACTAGTTTTCTATTCAATAACAAAATAAGCTGGAAACTATAAAATGAAGCGGAAACAAGCTTACTGGAATGGTGGTGGCTTATCTATGAGAAGAGATGTGACGGTTGCGTTCATTCGTAAGAATATGATTACAATGAGGCTCTGAAGGATTTTTTACAATAAACAATAATTCCAAAAAACCTTAGACATCCAAAAACCTAACCTTAGGAGATGAAGCGCCAAAAGTCATGTGGGCCTCGTTTGGGTAAGTCAGTACATCAATTTCCCGGGGTCGTAACTTTTGCATACGATCTCCATTTTAGGCATATGATAGCCCATTGGAAAGATCTATCTAAGGACTACAACAGTTGCACAAAATTTCATGGTGAAAATTTTCAACTGCAACATACCCCAAAAAATGTTGTTTAGGGCCTCAAAACGGCTCCGGAAGTTCAGGACCCGAAAAACTGCTAAAAATAGTAAATTATCAAAATTGGTAGAAAGTTGTTTTGAGCCAGCTGGAAAAGGTGGGTGGCCACCAATATCCACCTGGATCATGAATGTAGCTTCATTAGAAGCTGATGCGAAATCCTTTGGGTGGTTCCTTCGACTTGAATAACTTCGGTAGAGTTGGATTGGAAAGAGTTTTTCATTTGGAAAAAAATTGCAAGAAGATAGGGCAAGAAGCACCCTTGGTTGCACAAGTAGATGGGAAGATGAATTGAATCAGAAATGAAAACCGAAGTTTGAGTAGGAATGCAAAACACAGACCAAATCTTGAGTAGGGATGCAACAAATTGAGTTCAGAAGTCCAAACACTTGGGCACTGTGAATGGAACTCTTTGATGAAGATTAGGTAGCAAGGAAAGAGTTGGATAGAGTGGGGAATGGTTGAACCAAAATAGCTATGTGATGGAATGCAGAGTACATTTTCATAGATTGAGCCTTAAGTTGGATAAGCTACCCAACTTACTCAAAATGTGGATCCTAGGATGTGTACGAAACATAACGGAAGTGGTTGGGTTGGGGCAAGGTTCATTATGATAGTTCAGAAGGTGGTTGCAGTCAGACTCCAAGACACTTAGATGGAATATTGTCGAGAATAGAAAGACTTTGAGTGGGGGATCATGTCATATCCCATGCTTACATTGGAGCGCACGGGCTCCCTCCACGAGCTAATACTTGCAATTCAGACGAGTCAATGAACATTTGAATATTTCATAAGTGAAGTTGGGTTAATTGGGTGTGCGATGTCGTGCCAAGTACGTCTTCACCAAGATGGACTTACGACGAAGGTTGGTGACTTGACCAAAGAGTTGGTTGGGTGGGCACCCCACGAAGACATGGGTGCCCCACCAAAGAAACAAACGGTTGTTGAAATTGGGTGCGGCGAAGGAATGTGTTCCCAAGGGAACACACAAGAGATGGCTTGAAGGATGCAAAACCAAGGATGGGAACCCATGGGAGCTTTGGGTGCCCCATCTGTGAGATGGGTCATCCAAGTAAAATGAATGCCCAAAACATGCAACGAATGTCTTGTGATGTGGTCGAGCAAGAAAACAAACGAAGGCATAATTTGGGCACGTTTAACTAAAAGTTGACATCGGTTGGGGAAGAGCATGGGCTTGGAAGATGAGCGTGCCCTTTGACTAGTCGAATGAACCTGCGAAAGTGGAAAAATAACCAAGAGAGTGTGTCGTCTTGCGATTAAAGGGACACATCGGTTGGAAGATTCGTGTCGCAAGGAAAGGGCATGTGACTATTTAACTAAGTGCGAGCTAGGCATTTGGGAATTTGGCTAAGGCAGGGAGTTGGGGGACACTTCTTCATAATCAAAACATGAGGAGTCTAAGGTAGCAAAGTAGACCCTTGAGGGTAACTTGGGCTAAATTAGGGAGGAGCCTTTGCAGATGTGGGAAAGTCTTTCTAAAGGAAGTTGTTAAGGAAAATCGAACTCTGGCAAGGAAGGAAGGGTTGCTCCAAGTTGTGGAAAGAAGGAAAAATATGAACCAAGCAAGGGGATGGACGCACAAAGACAGAAACACAGGTATCATAGATATGAAGTTTGAGGTGGTTCATTTTGTGATGATGAAGGAAGGATGCATGAAGGTAGCTTACTAAACAATCATATGACTTTCACAACTTCTACTTAGCGAAAGCTCCTTATGTAAACTTTCTTTGTGTGGCACAAGAGATTAGCTCGACAAACTATTGTTTAGTTTTGTGTAAATATTTATTTTGGGAATTAGACCGGTTTGGTCTCCTGCACATATGTTTTGTTTATACTTGTATGAATGGTTTCTTTTACTTTCGCAACTAAGTATAAGATAACGCAGACATAACATAAGTAATAAATGAAGTTGTAATGAAGTAAGGCATAGTATGAATCAAGTAAGTTATTATGTTTTTACCAGTAAACGAACGATTGTGATGTCACACAGTGACTAGGAGCGTTGGGTGATTATGTCGCCTGACCACAAGCTCGCCAGGCCCATGACCATGGAGAGTTGTGGGATCACGATAGGGACGAGGGGGTAGAGGGGTAGGTGGGTGAGTAGAGTGAAGAAAGGGGGTTTGTTGGGGGAGAGGAACCGCTCCCCACTCTACATATCCCTTTTTATTATTATTTTTTTTATATATTTAAAAAAAAAAATTAGTTAAATATTTTTTTCCATATTTAAAGGAAAAAAAAATATTTTATTTTCAATGTTTTTTGGTTAAAATTTAAATCTAAAATTTTGATTTTGAATTTATATTTTTCTAAAAAAATGTTTCAATTTTAAGCCAAAAATAAATAAATGTGCTACTTATGTTACCACTTTTCAATTTGAAGGTTGAGTTCATGGTTTCAGTTCACAATGCTATTGTTTGTAATGTTAACCCCTAAGAATAATTGGTGCTACTGCTAGCACCATCTTTAGTTTTGAAGGTCGATTTTAAGGTTTTTTCCATAACACTACAGTTTGTTGAGACCACGATTTCTACTAGGATGTAATTTTAAACATGA
This sequence comes from Picea glauca, assembly GCA_000966675.3. NCBI lineage: Eukaryota > Viridiplantae > Streptophyta > Pinopsida > Pinales > Pinaceae > Picea > Picea glauca. The sequence goes on along the minus strand of JZKD02S0730787.1, from coordinate 7,719 downwards.
AAAAAAAAACATTGGTGTTGGGAGCACCACTTTTTGTTTTCGGAAGTTAATTTTAAGATTAAATTATTTGCAACTTTACAGATCACAGTTGCAAAATTTAGTAATTTTAACTTTGAAAATAAAAAGGGGCTACAAGGGCCACCATTTTTTGATATGGGTGTGAAAATAGCCCCTAAATGTGACCTATAAAAAAATGATAACTTCGCAGAGTACTCATTAAGTTTGTAACTTTTTTAAAACACGACACCTCAAACCACTGCACCCAACCTATGAGTATTTTAGGAAGCTTCTAAGGATCAAGGGTCATGAATGAAACCTCAAACCACCATTGATGACATCTCGAGGGGATCTTTTGCCTTCAAGTAAAAATATAAGAATCACTAGGAGATTTTGAACACTGTGTATGGGTCTTGGGTCCTTGTACATGATCGAGAGAGGAAACCGAGGCCTTAGGTCCTAAAGGAAGCTTCTAGGCATCTAGGGCCAACAATAATATGTTGAACCACCAAAAAGCATCCTTCTAAGGTATCCTTGGTCTATAGGTGGGGATAATTAATGTTACTAGGTTTTGAACATTAAGTATGAGCCCTTGGACTTTTGATATGGTCAAGGGAACAACCCAAGCGTTAAATTGTAAAGGAATAGTATTAGTTTATGGGGTCAAGAATGACACCTTGAAACACCACAAATGACCTATCAAGGGCATCCTTTGCCTCTAACTAGGTAAATAGGTACCATTAGAATTTTTTAGCACTAGGTATGGGTCTCATGGCCCTATAAATGGTTAGGGGAGGAAAAGTGAACCTTAGGTGAAAATATGGTAGGTTATCTAGATTTTCATCTCCTATAATAGGAACAAGTGCTCTTGCTTAAGAACAAGTGCATGTTCCTAAAAAATCTAAGTTGGCAAGAGTTTGTGGCAATATGATTAAGAACTGTGTGCATTTCTAAAAACATATGCAAGTTCATCCATCAACTTCTTGCAAATGCTCATTAACTACTTTACAACTCTTTTGTTATTTAATTATAAAAATTGTATTAGTATTATTATTATTATTATTATTTTGGAAAGCAGCCCAATACATTTTTCATTGCTTATAACTTTTAATATTGTATCTCAATTTATTTTACGCTATGATTCCTTACATCCTACATTTGTTATGAGACTATTGTATTTTGTTTTCTCAATAGTTGACACCATAATAAAAATCTAGGAAAACTTAGCATAGGACAGTTGAAACGTGCTTGAAAATATTTTTTTAATAGCATTTTTTTCTTACTTGATGGGAGGACTCAACAATTTTTATCATTTCCATGGAAAATAAAAATAAGAAATAGATTTTACAGAAGCTACTGATGGAATCCATAAAATAGATTTTACAGAAGTTGTACTAACAGAATTTTCATTTCATTGTTCTATAAAAATAAATAAGTAGAATAATTCAAAGACGATATATTTCCTTTCTGAAATCTTTCACAATCATGTGGGAAAGCTCCTCGGATTTAAGGTTTCCTTTTGTTCATTGTAGAATAGATTTGTTCTTCGATAAAGTAGGTTGGGTAATGTTGAACTCTTGGGAATGTTGCACCTATTACATGTGGGTGTATCTATGTTTTTTTTTAAGCATTTTTCTTGATATTTAATTGAATTAAAGAAAAATTTCCAATACACATAGTGAAACAAGGTTGGAAGCAATTACAACAAAGTATTTATTCATGTTATTCTAAGGGAACTGTACCCGGGTGGAGAGAATAACAATCATTCCTCTCAACCATCCAAACTATACTCAATTGACTTTTTATCTATAAAAACAATACGTGCTCTTCTCTCAACATGTATGTTTGGAGCCATCTCTATTGTTTTAAGTGTCTTCTTACCTTCTATATTCTTTGTTGCGAATATGGATGCCTTTTCCCTAGGAAAACCTAGTTTTCTGTAAAATTGTTATTTTCCTCCTCTTGATTGAAACCTAGTGGCTCATCTTCCTTTATAAGATTGTTGTCTTTTCAAAATGCTACGGGACTTAACTGTTAGGAAGAGAAAGAAAAACATAGCATAAACACACAATATCAAACACACATTAAACCAGGCACAACAAACCCACAATTTGACACGATGATTTATGTGCAAAGCCAATGAGGGGAAAAACCACGGGCAATGATACACAATATTCTTATTATTCAAGGGATAATTACAATAGCCAATATCCAATCTCAGGCATACAATCATCCTAGCCTCACACACACACTTCTCTCTACACAGCTTTGTCTCACACTCTTCACACATTGCACTCACACCTCTATGGGTATGCTTGCATATATAACATCTATCTCTCAGTTACACAAATTGATCATGAATAGATCACATAGTTACACGAACAATTCATAAATATATTGCATGCATGTGCATTAACACAACTGCATGCATGTGCATGTGAGCACATGAGGAAATTCGTTGGCTTGTTTCCAACAATCTCCACCTTGAAAAAAATTTACCTGATATATCATGCTCTTAATCCATCCATCCATCACCTTTCCTGCAAACCAAGAGAATCCAAACACCATCGCAGCTCCACAACTTCTCTTACAATATCGTTACGTGAATATGCATGCATGATTCACTCTAGTATGGACCATTCTATCTCCATCAGTAACCTATCTAATAAACCAATGTACTTGTCCAAATCTCATAAATCATAACCACAGACCAATCACTGTAACCACTGTAGGTGATACTTGTCCTTCTTTGTTTTAAGCACCCATTTCCATGCTCTTGACCTAGTTTTTCCACGTGTCTACTGAAAACACCAACTGCATGTGAAATTTTGACTATTTCTCCATCGCAATCATCAAAATTCCTACTAGCATATAATGATTGAGACATATAACCATTTTCTTCTTCATCAGTTAGGACATAAACCTGAAGAGAAATTACAATGGAAAACCATAGGGATTTTACCAGTTTCACATTATTCATACCGAATTTCCTGAGTATCTTCACCACATACTTCTGTTGTGATAACCAAGCTTACCGTATTTTGTGTCTCTTTGTATTTCCATGCCCAAGATTTATTTTGTTTCTCCCAGATCCTTCATAACAAACTTCCTAACTAACTGAGCCAACCTTTTGACCTCAACCATGAGTGTACTTGCAACAAGCATAACATATAACATATAACAAGCTTTTAACAACTGGTGTGAAACTTTCATGGAAATCAATACCTTCCAAATACCTTTCTTCTACCATCCATGCTTTGAACATTTCATATTTTACTATGTTTGATTTTATAAAAGGAGATTCATCAAACATTGCATCTTTGTCCATGATGATTCTATGGGTAGTAGGATCCCACAGTCTGCACCCCTTAACATCATCACCATATCAAAGATGTACCTGTTTGATCTGGGTCCTACTTAGAAAGATGATAAAAAACCATAAGCATCACAACTGAATAATTTCACATTTGAGTAATTACCATATGGCCTTTCATACCTCTTCCTAAATCTTCCTATATTTTTCAACCGATAGTGACCGAATTACCAGATAACACAACCACTTATGTCCACCACTATTGTTGCAACTTGGCATTACTAAACATGCCTATTCGATCCCAACTTCCTTGCAATACTTTATGAGTTCCATGGATATGAACTTACCTTCATCATATATTCTCAAACACTTAATTGACCTGCCAACACATCAACATTTCTACAGACCCACCTTTCTAAACTGGACACACTACTCCACCCTGAAATTTGCATTTGAACAACTTTGACCAAATCCTACCAAACCGACCAAGTAAGCCTTCAACGCTTATCTCCAGGCCCATTTAAAATGGAGTTCACCAAGATTTTTATATTCTTAATTACATGAAAAAATCCATGGACACAATACCACGGGATACCCAAAACACATGGACCTAAAAAACCACATGCCTTGACCTAAAAATATATTTAACTCATTTACTCTTTCACCGAGTTAAGGTTAAATCAACATACATGCCCCCCCCTCCACATATTCAATCTACCTAAATCTACGTCTAAAATTTTCATAGGTGACCTAATAAACCATGGGTATGCATGCCTATTGAGGTCTTACAGACATATGCCCACTTACATGCAATCAATAATTTTTACAACTCAAAAGTAAATACACTTTTTTTTTTATTTCACGGTGAAACAACCATCACTGCCCTGCACCTTCTATGTGAAAACAGGTGGAGAGACACAACAAACAGACAAAAATTCATCAACCATACTTGTAGCTGAATTTGCTTCTTTTGTGGAGTCCTCTTTGGATGCTTGTGGTCTTTTCCAACAATCCTTCTGGAGATGCCCATATTTTCCACACAACCATCATTTTCCCTTACCCTTAATGTCTTTTGACTTAGACCTGACTATACCTTTATGATCTTTCTCTCCTTATGTAGATCGACCTCTGACCACCATTGCTTTTGCTATTGAGGTTTCCTTACTAGATCTTCTCCTCATTTCCTCACACAACAGAGCTCCCACAACAATGTCATAATCAATGACATATGTTGTGTTAAACCACACAATTGTGACTAGATGATCCCAAGACTCAGGAAATGAACACAGTAGCGTAACTTCCTTGTTCACATCTTCGTACTTTACTTACTAGATAATTGACAAATTAGAGTATTGAAAACATTCAAGTGATCAATAATTTTCATACCTTGTTTCATCCACAAGATGTACAATTGCATCTTCAAGAAGATTATGTTTGACAAGTTCTTTGCCATATACATACTCTCGAGTTTGGTCCAAAAACCTATTGTTGTCTTCTCTTCAGCAATGTTAAACAACACCTCATCTGTCAGAGACAAACAAATAGTATTAAGGGCTCTTGCATCTAGATCCTTCCAGTCCTCGTCTGTCATGCTTGTCAGTTTCTTTGACTTTCCAGCCAAGGCCTTTTTCAATCCTTGTTGCACAAGAAGATCTCACATCTTGAACGTCCATAGTGCAAAGTTATTCTTACCACTGAAATTTTCCACCTCAAACTTGTAACTATGCACTTTCTCCATTAGCAAAAATAATCGTCCAAACAAGAAATCACAGCTTCTAATCAACCAAACTCTTACAAAAACAAAGTTAAAATTCAAAAAAAGTTTCAAAAAATATATATTGAAAAACCTTTTTTTTCAAAACATAAAAAAATTCCACCTTTTACCTAAGGATCCACCTCACCTTTTTATATTCTAAAAAATCTCCACTTCACTTTTTTATATTATATCCCACCTTTATGAAAAATCACCTCCACTTAATAAGACGTCATCCACTCATAAAGTATTCACCTTTTAAACAATACTTCATACCTTAGACTTCTCAAACCATGTCAATTTTTCCTTTGATTTTTTGGATAGTCGCACCTTTCGATGAGGATCACCTGCGACTATTAGAAATTGTCACACCTGGTTAAAGGATAGCCTACAAAAATTTGTTCGCGCAACTTTGCAAATTGTCGCACCTTGTCAAACTATAGCTTGCGACGATGTCGTACTATGTACTACTCTAAGCCTGCGATGAGGTCGCACTATGTACTACTATGTGCCCACGTTATTGTTGATTTTTTTCTAATTTTTTAAGTGTGCTTGCAACTATTGCACTTTGCCACAGGGACAACCTGCAACGGTGTAATAAAACACGTTCTAGGGTGATCCACTTTACTCATCTCGACTCAACACGGTTAACCTGCTCTTCGATCCAGTGACCGGATTCTTTTTTTCTTCGCTCTCTACTCCTTCAAATCTAATCTCTAGTACCACTTGTTAGGTAGTGGAAGCAAAACATAGCATAAACAAGCAAGATCAAACATGCATTAAACCAAGCACAACAATCCCACAATTTGACATAGTGATTTACGTGCAAACCCAATGAGGGAAAAAAACATGGGCAATGATAGACAGTATTCTTATTATTCAAGGGAGAATTACAATAGTCAATCTCAGGCATACAATCATCCTCTCCTTACACACACTCTTCTCTCTACATAGCTTGCTCTCACACTCCTCACACATTGCACTCACACCTCTATGAGTATGCTCACATAAAACATCTATCACTCAGTTACACAAACTGATCATGAATAGTTCACATAGTCACACAAATAGTTCATAAATAGATTTCATTCATGTACATTAACACAGTTGCATGCATGTGCATGTAACCCCATCACTAAATTCATATTAGTATTTATATTAATATTATTTTTTAAAACGCTACAAGAATTAACTCTCTATCATTAGTGTCAAGATAAACTAGGAATGAATTAGAGATGAGTTTTCTAGCATTTAATGGATGACATATGCACGAGGGCCACAATCAGCCTTGTTTTCCATTCCTATAGGATACTTTCTTTGAGAACGATCATGCTTTTGGGAAAATCTAGCTTTTCCATCCAAAGAAATATTGTTTTGATGTCATCATACATTTCTTGGAAAAAGCGTGAGATGGGTTTATTCACGAAATAAAAATGTATTTTTGTCAAGACCTCTGAGGTTGCTATGTTTTATGTCAAGTTTTGGTATGTAATCGGATACGTCGATTTGAACTTTAATGAGTATAGGGTTGTATTTACATACACTGACCAGAGCTTGGGCATCATGACATAATTGATATCCAGAAGATTCCTTGTAGAGAACAAGTTCATTTGCATGATAATATGCTAAAGTGTTCTATAAAATTTATATGCCAGCACTACTAGTGATCCACTAGATAAATTACACTTCTTGAGCGTGACAGATTCAAGTCTTTTTTGGTAATGAGGAGAGAATTAGAGATTCCTATCAAGGTAGACAAAGAGAATGGAACACTTGACTTTAACTTGCTTAATAGTATGATAGCGCTTCTTGGACTACATGCATATGTAGTGTGTATTAAGTTTGATTGCAATTTTTACTGTTTTTCTTCCATTTATTCATGGCAGGGATGGCAAAAGAAGAGCCAATGGATTGCTTGGGAACCATTGCATTGCTGAGAGTGGAACTGCCATGCTTTTGAAAACATTGAGTGTAATGCTTAATTATCCGTTTTATATTGATAATCTCATCCCTGGAAGGCTTGGAAGATCGCGTAGGAGAGTATCTTTGTTGCTCTGCACATTTTCTAATGGGTTTGTTTTCCTATGTGACGATGTTTGGCTTAGTTAGACTTCATGTAATGCTTGTCATTAGAGATTTGTATATATCAGGAATTACTGGGATAATGTGATGGGTTGACACTTGCAAATTTTCTAATTTTGCTTTCATTAATGGAAATTGCATGATATACTGTCCATAACATTTGCTTGAGACTTGCTTGCATTAGATGCTCTACAGTGTCCATAAATGTCTCAACAAAGATCCGAAACTTTAATAAGAAATATGTGGAGGAAGGAGTAGAAAAAATTGATGTCATAAGGGAGGAGACAAATACAAATAAATCGATTTCAAGAGGAAGAAGCTTAACTCTAAATTTGAAGATGAAAGTGATGTTTTCAAAATTTCTTGGCTTTACCTTGACCTTCATTGATGTTACATATTAAATGCTTATTAATATTGTTACATATTAAATGCTTATTAATATTGTGAGGAGACAAATACAAATAAATTGATTCCAAGAGGAAGCAGCATAACTCTAAATTTGAAGGTGAAAGTGCCGTTTTCAAAATTTCTATAGGGAGCTTGACTTTAACCTTTATTGATGTTACATATTAAA
>JZKD02S0730776.1:0-14996 GCA_000966675.3 Picea glauca | reverse complement strand
AGACAAAATCTCCCCAAGCTGGAGACTCTCACATGGGCTAAATACCATAGCAGAGTTACTGCACTCCAATCAGGTAGTTATACGTGCTCACATCAGAAGGAAAACGAATCAGGTGGCGGACTACTTGGCAAATACAGGGGTGAGTTGGGAGGGACCGGAGATCCTCTGCAATACTTCTCTAGCTCCGGAGCACCCCATCCTCCATCAATGCATATGCAAAGCAGTGGAAGTGGACAAGCACCCGGATGGGGTGATGGAGCTAGACACCTGGCTCACAACAGAGACGAGGGGAAGCCAGCAGTGCACGGAGCCATGTGCTCGGCTCGTGCCCACTGCTGCCATTACCCCCATGCATTAAATTCGTTTAACGTCGATGGGAGGGGCATTTAATCGAGCTCCCTCGACCACCTTTTCACAGAGAGAAATGCCACGGGTTGTGTGTGTTTTTGTCTAGCAGTTTGGGCCTAGTTCTGCTCATTCGCTCATAGTGCTTTTGCCCTTTGGCTCTGCAGACCTCGGCTCCGTAGATCCCCTCCACCTGCCAAGCCTCAACATGTCGTGCCAACGAATTCGACCATGCAGGGGCTCTCCCCAGCATCCCCGGAGGCCTCGCGCGTCTACCTCACCCTCTGGTTTGTCTCCAACTTCTTCTTCATCGCTCCAACCCCCTGTGACAACCACCCATACTCCCCCCACCTTTGACTGCCTGGCCATCATTGACACTAGCCTGAACCCTTCTTGGCGTCACCCCCTCGTCCCCTCCTCCTCCAGATACTCCTCTCCTCCTTCGGTGCTGTATATGGCCTCGGAAAAATCTCCCACTGGGATGCCTGACCATGGTTGACCAAGCCACAAGAAGAAGCAGTCGCCCCCCAACCCGTCGCACGACAGCCTCACCATTTTGCATGATTTGGTTTTTGAACTCCGTCAAGGAGTCAAGGACCTACAGTTTCGCATACATCAGATGGAAGGGCGGCTGTCAATACTCCTTCAGCTTCTTTCAAACCACCGCGAAGCCGCTCCAACAGAGTCAGATGAAGCATCTCTCATTGCAAGCGATCACGAGAGCATCCATCAGCAGGAAGCCGCAGAGGACAACAAGGAACCTGGTCGGCAGGAGTTCGAGCCATCTTTCATGGACACTGACAGGCAGGAGCAAACACCGGCGAGCTATGCTGAAGCTGTCAAGGGAACGGTTCAGCCGGAGGTCAAGGAGATGATAGGCATCAGTCTACAGGTGTACACCCTGATGACAGGAGCTGTGACGGTCACTCACAAGGACGAGTACACCGAGGCCAATGACATGTAGTGGGCAACCAGCGGGACACCTATCATCGAGGAGCCATGGCCGGGCCTTCTGCCAGAGTATGTGCCAGATTACACACCACTTGTATGACCCCTTTAGGGGGATGCTTCTTGTTTTAAATTTTACTGTAGTGACCGTCATGGTAGCTAAGCTGTCTGTTTACTCTAAGATGGATAGGACCTCTAATACTCAAATTTCCCGGTTGGCTGAACTGGTTTCTCCCTCTGGAGCAGTTCAGTAATTACAACCGGTTGACTTCAGTTTTTTGTACTCTTGGTTTAGTCTTTGAAGGCTTTTTATATATAAAATACTTACTTACAAAAAAAAATAAAAAATGCAATGCTAGACTCAGGAGCATCTCATAATTTGATTCCAAATATTATCATGGATGAGCTAGGTTTAGACATTACTAGACCTTACAAAGATCTTTTCACTTTTGACTCAAGGAAGGTAAAGTGTTTGGGCTTGATCAAAGATTGGTTGTGTCTCTGTCTCAAATTCCATCAAAGAATCTAGTCATGGACCTAGTTTTTGCTGACATCCCTCAAAATTTGGGCATGTTGTTGTCAAGGTCATGGGTTGCAAAGTTGAAAAGTACTCTACAGATGGATATGTCCTATGCAACTATACTAGTTTTTGGCCAAGAAAAGAGGTTGTACAAGGAAGTACTATTGAAGTACATGGTGAGTAGAAAAAGAAAACCAAACAATCATCATATCTATTATGTTGATACCGAGGTTGTTTCTTCCATTTTTTACAACAACCTATGCTTTGAAGAGAAAGAGACAAAGACTGTTGAATTTCTTGTAAAAGATGAGGCTAATCATCAAGTAGGGAAAATTTCAGATCATCAAAATAGAAAAAGCGATGAAATGTGGAATATGAATTTTGATGGAGCTGCTAGTAAAGAGGGAGCTGGAGCAGGTGTTTGGATAATTCCTCCTAAATCAGGTTCAAAACTTTTCTCTTACAAATTTTCTTTTGACTACACAAATAACATGGCTAAATACGAGGCATTGATTTTAGGTTTGAACATTTTGAAAGAATTGGGTGCAAAAAGGATAGTTGTACATGGGGATTTTGAGATTGTCATAAATCAGGTAAAGGGAATCTATTAGTCAAAGAATCCTACGTTGGGGGCATATAGAAATATAGTTCTTGATCTACTTGAAAATTTAACAGAATATAACCTCTTAGTGATTCCAAGAGGACACAATCTAATTGTTGATACATTAGCCACTTCAGCCTCTGAATGGCCCTCTGTTTTCAAGATTCCTATCTTTCCTAACATAAAATATGAAATTTAAGTCAAGCACAGGCCAGGAGTACTTGACAACATCAAGTATTGGTAGATTTTTGAGGATGACAAGCAAGTGGTAAGATTTCTCCAAATCACTGATGAATTTTTCAACTCAAGTATTAATGATGAAAATTGTTGTGATCAGGAAGATAATGCAACCATGTTTTCAAATGATGATTGTTTCCAAAATCATATTGTTGGTAGAGATATTGTTTAGCTCAGAAATAATATCATTCCCAAGGGTTTGGTTCCATTGGAAAAACTTTTTGAAAATAATGATGTGGCAAGAAATCCCAAGGTCATTGCAAATGATGAAGAAATAGAGGGTTGTAACATTGGGACTAAGGAGGATCCTAAAATCATCAAACTGTCCAAGACACTCAGTCCAGAAATCAAGGAGAGAGACATCAACTTAATGAAGAATTTTCCAGATGTCTTTGCTTGGAGCTATGAGGATTTGAAAGTTTATGACACTAAGGATATTCAACATGTAATTCCAATAAAAAATGATCAAAAACATTTCAAACAGAAGTTGATAAGAATAAATCCCCTACTACTGCCATTAATTGAGAAAGAGGTAAGAAAGTTGTTTAATGCTAACATTATAGTGTCTGAGATTTTCTAAGTGTTTAGCTAATTTAGTTCCTGTTAGAAAGAAAAGTGGTGAAATAAGGTTGTGTGTAGACTTTCGAAATATGAACAGGGTTTCCCTCAAGGATAACTACCCTCTTCCCAAGATGGACCACATTTTGCAGAAAGTAGTTGGATCACAGAAAATGTCAATGCTTGATGGATTTTCTGGATACAACCAAATCAGGGTGCATCCTGATGATCAAGAGAAGACAACCTTCACAACACCCTGGCGTACATTCATGTAAGCCAAGATGCCTTTTGGGCTCATGAATGTGGGGGAAACTTTCCAAATGGATATGGACATAGCTTTTGCTGACAATAAAGATAAGTTCATTGTCATTTATTTAGATGATATTACTGTGTTTTCAGATTCCGATGATGAGCATCTAAAACATTTGAAAAGGGTTTTTCAGAAATGTAGGAAGTTTGGCATTTCATTAAATCCCAAGAAATCCAGCATTGGAATGCAAGAGGAAAAACTACTTGGTCATATCATTTTGAAAGAATGAATAAATATAGATCCCAACATAGTGGCTGCAATTATGAAGATTGACAGACCCAGGAGAAAAAAGGAGGTACAGTCTTTTCTTGGAAGACTAAACTTTCTGAGGAGGATTATCCCCAATCTGGATGAAATCATAAAGTACATTACCAACATGCTCAAAAAAGGCAGTGAGATAAAGTGGACTCCAGAATCCAGGATATCCTTTGAGTATATAAAAGTAGCATTGACCAAGGCACCGGTATTGGCCAGTCCAGATTATGCAAAAGACTTCATCTTGTTCTCTTTTGCATCAGAACACACTATTGTTGGTGTTTTGTTGCAAAAATATGAACAAAATTTTGAAATGCCCATATTCTATTACAAAAGAACTATGAGATACTCTCCATTGAAGTATGACATCATGGAGAAGCAAGCATATGCACTGGTAAATGCCCTCAAAGAATTCATAATTTATATCTTACATTCTCATGTTGTTGCTTATGTGCCCAACAATTTTGTGAAAGATATTTTAGCTTAGTCTTATCCTGAAGGAAGAAGAGGCAAATGGATAGATGTCTTGTTAGAGTATGACCTTGAGATAAAGCCTACAAATCTGATCAAAGGTTAGGGGCTTGCTAAATTGATGACATAGTCAAATTATGATGTCTTGGGAATAAATTTTATTGCTGACCTGTCAGAAAATTCAAAGGAAGAGATAGTCCCACAGGCATCCCAGAAATTTCTTGAATCTCCATGGTATGTTGATATTATCTATGTGTTAAGGAATTTATAAGCTCCTCCTGAACTAAGAAAAAAAAAAGTTATATTTCTGAAGTTAAAAGCAACAAATTTTTTTATTCTAGATGATTCTTTGTATTGGAAAGATCCAAGTGGAATTTTTCTAAGTTGTTTATTGGAAGGAGAAGTAAAGAAGGTTATTAAAAAATTTCATAAAGGTGACTGTGGAGGGCACCATTACTGGAAAAACACTGTGCATAAGATATTGATATCATGATTTTATTGGCACAACATTTTCTCTGATGTGTACAAGGAGGTGTCTAGTTGTCACGAGTGTCATATTTTTGATGGAAAAAGGAAACTTCAACGCTTGCCATTAAAACCTATTTCTGTTGAAGCATTGTTTAGGAAATGGGGCCTTGATTTTATAGGAGAGATCCATCCATAATATCAACATAGGTGGATATTGACAGCTACAGACTACTTCATCAAATGGATTGAAGAAGTTCCAACAAGGCAAGCTATTGATGTTGTTATTATCCAATTTTTGGAAAGCAACATTCTGTCTAAGTTTGGTTGTCCAGTCAAAATCATAGCTGATAATGCAGTAGCATTCAAGTCCAAGAGAATGGAAAAGTTTTGCATTGATTACAACATAACCCTTGGTCATTCCACAACTTATTACCCACAGGGTAATGGATTATCTGAGTCATCCAACAAGAGATTGACAAGAATTATTAAAAATATTCTACAAGAAAACAAGAAGGATTGGCACAAGAAACTTATTTATGCAATGTGGGTTGATAGGATCACCACCTAGAGTTCTATTTCTACATCACTTTTTCAGATTGTATATAGAACAAATGCAGTTTTCCCTATTTCATTGGGACTGTCAGTGATGAATTTGTTGCAAGAACAAGACGTTGAACCAAATGATGCTCAAAGAAGGATAAATCAATTGATTCATGTGAAACAAATGAGAGAACAAGTGTTCAACAACTCACAACTACATCAGGACAAAATGAAAAGGGTCTTCGACAGACATACAAAGGATGATGATTTCAAGGTAGATGACCTGGTGTTGAAGTGGGATGCAAGAAATGAAGATAAATGGAAACATGGAAAGTTTGACCACCTCTGGATGGGACCATTTATAATTGTTTCTTATCATGGAACCAATTCTTATCTATTGTTATTTTCTACCTCACAGGGACGATAACATCCCCATTGGAGCCAAATGTTAGTATCGTTATTTTTTAGGGTAAAGTTAGAGGTTTGTCTAGAGTCTACAAAGTCATGACTTGGTCTTGGGAAGGACAATGCACTACAATTTGAGTCAGTTGAGTGTGGGTATTCCTTCAAACAGAGTTATGTCTCATAAATCTTGTCATGGTCATTGAATCATTTTCAAGTAAGATCTATTTGACATATGAAAAAGAGTCAAGTCATAGGTATAGGTGGGTTGTTTGTTGATGATGTAATTAGACAAAATAACACATGATGAAATCATCAAAGGTTATGATGTCCTTTCATGATGATTGTACTTGGTTTGTAGAAAAATGTGTGCGTTGTGTAAAAACGTTGTGCAAGTTGCTTGTAAATGCTTAAATTGTCTTGTCATTCAAAAATGAATCATTCCCCTTTCAAATTGATATTTACCCTTATTATGCATGTTTTTCATCATCTTTTTCTATTTTCATGTTCTTTTGGCCTTCGATCATTCCTCTCCCTTCGAGCAAACTTCAAATAATCACTTGCTATGCAAACCTATCTAGCACACTATGCAATCTCTGTGCACAAACCTCACACTATGCATCCATTGTTCCTTCAAATTGTCGATGTGTAAATACCATAGGGATAAATTTGATGCTTAAATATCTACATGCATGCAATGTTAAATTTTCCTTTGTGTAATTGAGTCCGCTATGACAAATTTGAGTAAACCCTAGCCTCGTTTGTTTGTTTTGTAAAGTTCCCTGTCTGAGTTTCATCCCTTGGACCCCTCTGTCCTTATTAGTCTCAAGTTTTATCTTGCATCCACAACATGGCTACTCAAGGAAGGAAGAAATATCACAAAGGAGGCAATGTTTTGAGGTGTGATCCAAAGATCTTAGAGCTGGTGAATTTTGATCCAGCGTTTAGGGTTTCATTTGAGTAGGTTTGTTGCATAAGGTTTTGTGAGAAGATCCAGAGTTACAATGCATAGGTGACGAAGGAATTCACCCTCAACTTCAATGGATTTCAGTCAAGGATTGTCGATTTCACCTTCCAAGTATTAGAAGAAACAATGGTTGCTGCAAATGAGATTCCAATTCAAGGAGAAAAGTGGTTTAAAGGTATGCCCCTTGATCCAGTTTTCTACACTGATTTTCTTAAACCAAAGTACAAGAAACAAAAATTTGGTTCCACCATCCCTAGAGAATGCATGCTTGAGCATTATGAGAAATTGTTAAGGTTGGTTCAAAGGTATTTCACTTGTGACAGAAGATTTGATAGGGTATATCGGTATCACAGAAGGCTTCTGATGCATTTTACTGGGAAGAACCCTTTAAACCTACCTTTTTAACTATACAAAAGCCTAGGAAAAATGGCAGACAAAGTACAAGCTAGGGATGACAAGATGAAGATCATTTTGTTTCATTTCTCCTTGGTAAAATTGTTAGTGATTGAAGAACTTAGGAAGGTGAACAGAGAATGGGACTCCTTCTTAGCCTCAGAAAACATCCTTCTATATCCCAAAGGAGATACCCCTCACCTGTAGAAAAAATGTTGGACATAGTGTCATTGATGCATTGTCATTGATGTTAATAGCCGATGTCACTACATTATAATGATGAGTTGGTATGAACAAAATGCATAAGAATATACCTAGAGCTCAGGAGGGTTAGTGACTGAAGATCAATGCATAAATAAATGCAGAAAAACATACCAGAAGCTCAGAAGAGATGAAACATATTAAGATCATAAGGGAAAGTGCATTACATAAATGTGATCAGGATTGAAATCCCCACAGTAAAACTACAAAAGAATCAAGGAAGGATCCCATTAGTCTCTAATTTTGTCTTGATTTAGTGAGAAACCCTAATCCTAAACCCTTCCTACCTGCACTTTATTATCTGCTTTCATTTGATTTTAATCATTGTTTTTAATGTCTTATGGTTTGCATTTCAGTTTTTTGAATAATTTATTTAAGTTTGGAGTTGTAAGACATGGTTTTAAATGATGTGTCACTTTATATGCCTATTTGAACTTTACAAATTCACATTATGCTAAGTCATTAATAGTGCTACGAGAATAGCCTTATTCCCATAGTGCAAAGATAATCATGCCTTGATATGCGCCCGTCACCCAGATTTCGTTATGATGACACAGATTGTGGTTTGAGAGTTCGCATGTGTCCCACAATAGCTTTGGAATCATTTTGTGATTCAAACCGTTACATGATTGGATCGCTCTGTACCCACAAAGGACTCATTTCAAATCGTTCAATTCCCAAAGATCATTATCTAAACCTACCACTTGTCATTATGATTGTGTTGAATTATAAGCGAAGGTATTTTTCTTAGAAGAACTGCTATATGTTAACAATTGAAGTTTGTAAATTCAGAATCCGATAAGTGCCTGTTCATCGTGTTTCATGGTGCCTAAGAGAAGTGGTTAAGTGGTCAGATTGGAACCTGAGAGCGTTGAGCTTCTTGACTACAGATGGCACAGAGATTTAGAGATGCTGGTTGGTTTGAATTCCTCACTACCTTCCAAGGTCATGACGAACAAGTCTCCATGGAGTTTGCACTAAACTTTGATGGTCACGAGGTGGAGATCTGGAATATGCTGATGCTGGTGATAGAACAGAGAATTGCTAAAGCTTGTAGATTGGTGGTTGGAGGAGAAAGATGGTGGAATAAAGAGCATGTGGTTATAGAGTTTGTCAATCAATTCCTGCTTCCAGATAAACAAAATCCGAATTGGAGAAGGGGAGTTCCTTGCAGCTGGATTAGACCTGAATGGCACACCGCTCTGATTGTTTTCCACAGGTATATCACCTACGAAGGTAGATTTTCACTAGTCTATATCTACCACATTAGGATATTAATGCATCTAAACGGTGATTATCCCTTAAATCTGCCTTACTTTCTACTCAAAAGCTTGACAAAGATGTCAAAGAGAGTGCAGTCACTCTCCACCAATGAAAAGAGAAATCTGTTTCATCAAGTCTTAATTAAGACTTTAGTTATGTCTGCTTTGAGAGAATTACAGAAGCCTTGGAGTTGGCTCATGCAATCTTTAAACCCTAACACACAGTCCAACAAACAGAAGAAAGGCAAAGGAAAAAAGACTGTTACATAGAAACAAAATATTTCAATTGATGAAACCCCTGTTAAAGAAGAAATGGCTGATATCAGGGTGACGAGGACCAACAGAGGTAAGAGACCCAAATGGGAAAAAAAAAAAAAAAATCTTCCTGAGGCAGATTTAAAAACAGAAGAAGACCATTCTGAAGATGCTAAAGCAGATATCAAACGAAAGACAAGAATGCCCCCAGTACATAAAGAATCATTAAAAGAAGGTAAGCAAATTGTTATATTCTCTATAGGACCTGTAACAAGAGAAACCACCAGATCATCAAAAGCTGAAGTAGTGTTTTCTGATGACAAAGGCTATTATTTTGCAGAACCAGAAAATCTACAGGAAATACTTTGTTTTTTTACCTGTTATAGTCTTTATCTTCAAGAGAGGTTACAGAACACATGGAGAGGAATTTGTTGAAACCAAAAGAGGTTTTTGTTGGGAACATGCCCCTTAAAAAAAACCTCTCTCATTTTTTACATGGAAATCACATTTTAAGAGATTCAAATTGATCTTTGAGGCCTAATTTTCTGATAAAGCTACAGGAAATACTCTGTTATTTTTACCTGTTTTAGTCTTTTTCTTCAAGAGAGATTGCAGAACAATTGGAGATGAATTTGTTGAAACCAAAAGAGGTTTTTTCTGAGAACATGCCCCTTCACAAAAAAATCTCTTGGTTTTTACACAACAATCACATTTTAAGAGATTCAAATTGATCTTTGAGGCCTAATTCTCTGATAAAGCTACATGAAATATTCTGTTATTTTTACCTGTTTTAGTCTTTTTCTTCAAGAGAGGTTGCAGAACAGATGAAGATGAATTTGTTGAAACCAAAAGAGGTTTTTGTTGGGAACATGTCCCTTCACAAAAAACTCTCTCAGTTTTTACACATACATCACCATTTAAGAGATATGAAGATATTGTTGGACCCTATTTTTCAGGAATTTACCAGATTTGTTTTCCTGAAAAATCTCATGGACAACAGTTGACAAGCCACCTCATCAATTCGAATTGGAGAGCAGATTGGATATTCTCCTTTATTATTTGAAATGAGAAACTAAATATAGATGAGGAGGTTTTCAGATCCATTTCTTTTGGACCTTTATAATTATGTATTGTTTCTATATAAACTCTGTAGAATGAGAAGTTAGGGGTCGAAAAATTGGAGGACCTTTTTGTGAAACTCCTTGTAAAGGCATTTATGTTCTATTTGACACTTAATAGCAAAGGCATATGGATGGTTAAACACTCTTTTCTACTCTTTTTTTCTTTCTTCATGCTTGAATTCATTATTCAGATTGCAATGCTTTTGATTCTTGACTGTTAATTAATACAGTGAAAAATTTACTGTGGAAATTATTTTTCAAGTTATGATATCAAGCTGATGGTCTTGTTTCTTTATGATATTCTGAGGCAAGAATTTATGTGAAGTTAACAAATTGAAGGCTTCATATTATCTTTTTCCTATTGGTTTAATTCATCTATATGTCTACCTTTTATTCAGTCAATGGGATATGCTATGTTCTGATCTTGATTTTCATGTTATGTTATAACCTTGAGCCGGTTTTCAACCACCTTATTCAAAAAAACCAAATTATAAAAACCTTCTAAACACTTTGCAATAAACCGATGATGCCCTAGCTTGCCCTCTCATAGTCAAGTGAAAATTTAGGGACTAACATCTTTTTGCACCATTGTCGGGGACAGAGACACAAAGTATTTATCCCTAGGAGAATGACAACGATCAGATCCGCTTCTTAATGGTGAACAGGAAGGGGACATATACATGACTATAGATCTTTCACCATGGTGACTCCACTGTCTAAAGATTAATAGGCGACTCCACTAGATCCAAGCATGGAAGCCATTCTGGCTCAAAGGTTTGCTTTTTGTGATTTTTCATATGTCATTGGTTTTCCAAACCTAATTCTTAGCAGAGCTGAATGGGAAGGTATCCTTCCTATGTTTAAAGGTGAAGATTGGGAGGTTCCGGCTGAGCATCTGCTATATTTTCATGAGTTTATTCATGGACGTCAGGTTGTGCATGAGGATGTCAAGATCAAGCTTTTCAGATACTCATTGAAGGGAGCAGCCCTCGACTGGTGCAGATCGCTTCCAGCTTCAAGTATTAATTCGTTGGCAGGTTTTCATGATACTTTCAATATATTTTATAAAGAAAAATTTTCAGTTGAAAGTCTTTTTGAAAATTGTTGTGATGTATTTGAGAAGCATATTCAACAGAAACTAGAGTTTTCATCTGTTGAAAGGATGGAAATAATTTTATTAAGGAATATCTTCCAGATACCATTGATGATAGGACAGATGATTGAATAGTTGTAGATGCATTTGATCTTGTTCTTGATGCACCTGCAGTTTTTGATTTAAATGGAAAAGCTCATGTTTATGATGAGTATAAAGAACATGTATTTCCTCAACACATTGTTGATAAAGCTGATACACATAACAATATTGATGAAGGTTATCAGTAGCCTGTTATCTTTATGGTGATAAAAGCTAAGTAGCAACAGATTTATGAAAACAACCTGCACATTAGTCATGAACAGTTGAAACCAATATATGGCAACAATCCTTGATCTGATGAGGAGCATCATGAGCATCAAAAAAGTGATAGAGAAATGTTCCAACAACAATTGATGCTTTCTTCTGGGTCAGTTGTTGAGAAGTCAATATATGGATTTATAGAACTTGGAAATGGCATTCATGATCAACAACCTAATGAGATCAACTATGAGGAAAAGAACCCTTTTGATTTTAAAAAACTAGGTAAAATCATACATGAATTTTATGATCCAGTTGCTATATGGATAGAGTCACTATTCTCAGTAATGCCATATATTACAAAGTTTGGCATGATGGTTTGCAGCAACAAACATGAGCTGGTTGCAGTTTCCTTGTTGTATATTTTGTTCTCTTTTCATATTTTTCGCTATGTATATGAAGACAGGTCAAGCAATTTGTTGCTTGAATTATTTTTCTGGAAATTTATATATACCTGAAACATTTATTCTCAACAGTTAGAGTAGGGTAGAATAGATGAATAAGCTCATGGCTGAGTATTTCTAATTTTCACAATACGTGGGGTTTTCATCTAGTATTTGGTTTTAGTTTTGAAATAAAGAATCCATGCCCGATGCATATAAGGAACTATTGGCAGGGGAAGTTTGGCGTCAAATGAGGAGCAAAGTTGCAGAAGTTTGGGCCAGATTTGAATGACATTGGCTGACTCCATAACCCAATGGACTAGGCACAACACAAAAGTTGTGGATGTATGCAGAGTGGAAGATTTGCAGGGTTAGGATTACACAGATGAGAAGAAATGATAAAGGCGCGCTGGTCTGCAAGTTCTTGATGTCCCACAGGGAAAACATCATCCCAGAAGGAGCCAGTGTCAGTCTCTAATTTTTTCTTGATTTAGTGAGAAACCCTAAGCCTAAACCCTTCCTACCTGCACTTTATTATCTTCTTTCATTTGATTTTAATCATTGTTTTTTGTGTCTTATGGTTTGCATTTCAGTTTTTTGAATAATTTATTTAAGTTTGGAGTTGTAAGACATGGTTTTAAATGATGTGTCACTTTATATGCATGTCTGAACTTTACAAATTCAAATTATGCTAAGTCATTAATATCGCTATGAGAATAGCCTTATTCCCATAGTGCAAAGATAATCATGCCTTGATTTGCGCTCGTCACCCAGATTTCGTTACGATGACATAGATCATGGTTTGAGAGTTCGAATGTGTATAACAATAGCTTGGGAATCATTTTTTGATTCAAACCATTACATGATCGGATCGCTCTGTACCTGCAAAGGACTCATTTCAAATCGTTCAATTCCAAAAGATCATTATCTAAACCCGCCACTTGTCATTCTGATTGTGTTGAATTATAAGCGTGGGTATTTTTCTCAGAAGAACTGTTATATGTTAACAATTGAAGTTTGTAATTTCAGAATCTGATAAGTGCTTGTTGTAGCATCGTGTTTCATGGCACCTAAGAGAAGCAAGTAAGTGGTCAGATTGGAACCCGAGGGTGTCGAGATTCTTGAGGCATATCCGCAGATGGCGCAGAGATTTAGAGATGTTGGTTGGTTTCAATTTCTCACTACCTTCCAAGGTCATGACGAACAGGTCTCCATGGAGTTTGCACTGAACTTTGATGGTCACGAGGTGGAGATTGGGAAGATGCTGATGCTGGTGACAGAATAGACAATTGCTAAAGCTTGCAGATTGGTGGTTGGAGGAGAAAGATGGTGGAAGAAAGAGCATGTGGTTACAGATTTTGTCAATCAATTCCTGCTTCCAGATAAACAAAATCTGAATTGGAGAAGGGGAGTTTCTCGCAGCTGGATTATACCTTAATGGCACACTTTTCTGATCGTTATCCACAGGTATATCACCTGTGAAGATAGATTTTCACTAGTTTATATCTACCACATTAGGATATTAATGCATCTAAATGGTGATTATCCCTTATATCTGCCTTACTTTCTACTCAAAAGCTTGACAAAGATGTCAAAGAGAGTGTAGTCACTCTCCACCAATGAAAAGAGCAATTTGTTTCATCAAGTCTTAATTAAGACTTTAGTTATGTATAATTTGAGAGAATTACAAAAGCCCTAGAGCTGGTCATGCAATCTTTAAACCCTAACACACAGTCCAACAAATAGAAGAAAGGCAAAGGAAAAAAGACTGTTACACAGAAACAAAATATTTCAATTTATGAAACCCCTGTTAAAGAAGAAATGGATGATATCAGGGTGACGAGGACCAACAGAGGTAAGAGACCCAAATGGGAAACAAAAAACAAAATTCTTCCTGAGACATATTTAAAAACAGAAGAAGATCATTCTGCAGATGCTAAAGCAGATATCAAACGAAAGACAAGAATGCGCCCAATACATAAAGAATCATTAAAAGAAGGTAAGCAAATTATTATATTCTCTAAAAGACCTGTAATAGGAGCAACCACCAGATCATCAAAAGCTGAAGCAGTGTTTTCTGATGACAAAGGCTATTATTTTGCAGAACCAGAAAAGCTACAGGAAATACTCTGTTTTTTTACCTGTTATAGTCTTTATCTTCAAGAGAGGTTACAGAACAACTAGAGAGGAATTTGTTGAAACCAAAAGAGGTTTTTGTTGGGAACATGCCCCTTCACAAAAAAATCTCTCGGTTTACATGGCAATCAAATTTTAAGAGATTCGAATTGATCTTTGAGGCCTAATTTTCTGATAAAGCTACATGAAATACTTTGTTATTTTTACCTATTTTAGTCTTTTTCTTCAAGAGAGATTGCAGAACAGCTGGAGATGAATTTGTTGAAAAAAAAAGAGGTTTTTGTTGGGAACATGCCCCTTCACAAAAAACTCTCTCGGTTTTTACACATCAATCACATTTTAAGAGATTCGAATTGATCTTTGAGGCCTAATTTTCTGATAAAGCTACAGGAAATGCTCTATTATTTTTACCTGTTTTAGTCTTTTTCTTCAAGAGAGGTTTTAGAACAGCTGGAGATGAATTTGTTGAAACCAAAAGAGGTTTTTGTTGGGAACATGCCCCGTCACAAAAAACTCTCTCAGTTTTTACACAACTATCACCATTTAAGAGATACGAAGAGATTGTTGGACCCTATTTTTCAGGAATTTACCAGATTTATTTTCCTGAAAAATCTCATGGACAACAGTTGACAAGCCACCTCATCAATTTGAATTGGAGATCAGATTGGATCTTCTCCTTGATTATTTGAAACGAGAAACTAAATATAGATGAGGAGGTTTTCAGATCCATTTCTTTTGGATCTTGATAATTATGTATTGTTTCTATATAAACTCTGTAGAATGAGAAGTTAGGGGTCAAAAAATTGGAGATCCAGAGGACCTTTTTGTGAAACTCCTTGTAAAGGAATTTATGTTCTATTTGACACTTAATGGAAAAGGCATATGGATGGTTAGGGACTCTTTTCTTCTCTGTTTTTCTTTCTTCATGCTTGAATTCATTATTCAGATTGCAATGATTTTGATTCTTGACTGTTAATTAATACATTGAAAACTTTACTGTGGAAATTATTTTTCAAGTTCTGATATCAAGCTGATGGTCTTGTTTCTTTATGATATTCCGAGGAAAGAATTTATGTGAAGTTAAAAAATTGAAGGCTTCATATTCTCTTT
>JZKD02S0730743.1:0-14996 GCA_000966675.3 Picea glauca | reverse complement strand
AGTCTGAAGGTGATAATTTACTAGTTGTTTTGGTTTATGTAGATGATATTATTTTTGGCTGTACTAATGAATCATCTATCCAGTGGTTTGCTAACTCTATGCAAACAAAATTTGATATGTCCATGATAGGAGAACTATCATATTTTCTTGGTTTACAAGTAAATCAGAGTTCTGCAGGAATATTTATCTCTCAAGAAAAATATTTGAAAGAGATGTTGAAGAAATTTCAGATGGAGGATTCATCTCCTATTAGTACACCTATGGTGGTTGGTTGCAAGCTCAATAAAGATGACATTTCACCCGATGTTGATCAAAGGACATACCGATCAATGATAGGCAGTCTTCTGTACATCACAACATCCCGTCCTGATATAATGCAAGCTATTGGAATGGTAGGTCATTATCAGTCAACTTTTAAACAAAGTCACTTGGTAGCTGTCACAAGGATATTCAAATACTTGAATGGAACAATGACTTATGGTCTGTGGTATCCTAGAAATCAGAATTTTCAGTTAACTGCTTATTCAGATGCAGATTGGGCAAATTGTGTTGATGAGAGAAAAAGCACCAGTGGAGGAGCATTCTTTCTGGGTGACTCATTAGTAAAATGGCTCAGTAAAAAGCAAGGATTCATTTCATTATCAACTACGGAGGCATAATACATTGCTGCTACTACTTGTTGCACACAAATTTTGAGGATGATTCAAACTCTTGCAGATTTGAAGGTAACTTACACTGATCCCATTCCAATTCATTGTGATAATACCAGTGCCATCAGTGTCTCTAAGAATCCTGTTCTTCATTCCAAGACTAAGCATATCCCCATAAAGTATCATTTTATCAGAGAACAAGTTACAAACAAAATTGTTCAGCTGAATTATATTCCTTCCACAGAACAAATTGTTGATATCTTTGCTAAACCATTAGTAGCGACCCCTTTTGGATATCTTCGTCAAAAGTTGGGGGTTATAACCTCTTGTGTCTAATATGTTCACCTGGTCAGGGGAAGTACTTATTGAATATCTGGTGTATTTCTAAGCTGCTCGTAGTTGGCAAGGGGAGTATGTAATGCAACAACTCAGGGGGAGCGTGTTTCTTCTTTGACATTGATGTCAAAGGGGGAGAAAGTGTGGTAATTTCAAGGATGCTACAGTTGCTACAGTGGATTTCAAGGATGCTACAGTGGTATAGTTACATGTTTTTTTCAAGGGGTTGCCATCAATGCCAAAGGGGGATATTGTTGGCATGTTTTCAGACAGAAGGCAGAGTATCTGTTTGTCATTGATGGCAAGCTCAACCCGACGATGATGAACAAGAGAAAGTGGCAAGACCAGTAGCGAAATGATGATTGCATGGCAGAAAATCTCGAAATGTGAAAGATAAGAGCAGGTCAAATAACTTCATTTCGGAGTTCCAGATACTGGGAGTTGGAAGTGTAGAAACAATTCACCACAGGAGTCCCGAAGTCACGAAATGCGAAACACCGAAATCTCGAAACATGCACACTCCATTTCAGAGTTTCGCAGACCGGGAAATCAGAGTTTCGGATACCGAGTGTTGGAAGTGTAGAAACACTTCACCACATGGGTCCCGAAGTCGTGAAGTGCGAAAAGACGAAAAGTTGATCTGACTCCATTTCGAAGTCTCGCAGACCGAGAGTTGGAGATGTCAAAGCCTCTCATGACAAGAGTCCCGAAATCACGATATGCGAAATCGCGAAATAATCCTAGCCGTCGGATCTAGGATTGATCTAGATCGTTGATCAGACACGACGAAGGCCCTTGAAGTGTCGAAATAACGACAAAATCTGGACTGTTGGGTCCATAGGACACGTGACGATAGATCGTCATTTCGCTGAATGGAAAGTCAAAGGAACGAGGTTCCCTAACCTCTCGAAATCACGATATGCAAAATCGTGAAATGCCGAAATGCGAAATTGCGACCTGGAGTTTCAGGGACAACGATGTGGAGCATAAAGAAATCTTCACCATAGGAACACCGAAGTGCCGAAATACGAAATCGGGAAAGTGCTCGGTCACCACTAGTGGTCACATTGTCGAGAGCAGAGTTATAGAAGCCAAGCTCCATTTCGGGACTCATGACATGGAGAGTCGAGATGACTCATCACAGAATATCTTAAATGAAAAAGTGTGAAATACACTTTTGGTGTAGGCTGTGGTCACAACCAATGGTCACATCTGAGGAAGATGGAGGAAGGAGCTAGTGTAGACACGCTCCATTTCGAGGTTTCAGGGATCGAGACATGGAGTGTAACAAAATCTTCACCACGGGAATCGCGAAATGCGAAATAAATGCAAGATCCCATGGATCCAATCCAACGGTGCAGGTGAATTTAAGTCTGATCGAAGGGCTACTGTTTCACCTCACAGTTAATTGATCAGTTACGAATCAGTTAGTGAAAGTGATTCATGATTCTTGATCGGTTGGCGTTTCAGTGGCTGAGACCTTTCCTTGCCCAAGAAGATTCGAGGTGTAACTGTCGTGGTGGTTGTGCATAAAAGAAAAACTTAGAGACTGTGCAGGGTTGGCTGTCAGGACGGAAAAAATGAGTTGAACTATAGAAAAGAAAAACTATAGTATGTGCAGTGTGAAGAAAATCTCAAAGAGTAGGAACTGAAACTGAACAAAAGAGAAAAGGTGAAGAAAGCAGAATGTGCACATATCAAAGAGCATGAGAAGGACAGAGAAAGAACATATAGACAGAGACAACAAGTCAAGTCAAATATGATCAGAGCAGAAGAATAATGTAGCATAGAAGAATTGCATAATAATGAAGAAGTGGTAAGATTTGATTTATCTGTGTTGTTGGTTATTCAATCATTAATTTATAATCATGGAGGTAGGGTGGTGATAGGGAGGACTGTTGTCCTAAGAGGTTCAAGTGGGTGCTTGAACACAGGGAGTTGTAGCTTCCATCTGGTTGCAGCCAGAAAAAACCAGGATGGTAGGGTGGTGCAAGGGAGAACAATTGTTCTCTGTTAGATAGGTTAGTGCCTGTGTAATTGGAAGTTGGTGCTTCCATCCAGTTGGTGCTGGAACACTCAGGGAGTGGGTGCTAGAGAAACCGGAGAGTTGGTGCTCAATTATAGATGATGTACAGAACTTAAAAGACTGCCTATCATTTCGAAGAAGAAGAGGTTTTCTCCCTTTATGGGTTTCCTCATGAAAATCTGTCTCTGTGTATATCTTATGTGTGAGTGATGCTCATTATTTATGTTGTCCATATGTAGTATAATATTGATGGTCACTTGGAGAAAGATTAAAAAATGGTTTAATTGACTTAAAATTGTTTAAGGATAGTAACAACTGATTCACCTCCCCCCTCTCAGTTGTGTTAGTAATTTCAACAAAGGATTGTATGACACTCACAAATGCTAACTATACTCCATTATATGGAGTGATAGGGATGTGATTAGTGGTGATTAGTAGATAAACCCAAATTTCATAAGGTTTTCCTTCTCTAGAACCTTGAGGTTACATCCGTCTCACTCTCCTCTCCGCTATAGCATGCAGGGTTTAAGGACATAAAGTGTGAGGGATTTAGGAGACTGCTTCATTACTGTGATAGTAACTTTCGTGGTATAAGGGATTTTATGGATTCTTCAGACACTTGAATTGGGAATGAATACTCTGATAATTGATGGGATATGGAGATGGTCTATCTACATTGGTTTTAATGGCCATTGCAGTCCTCCTCCAAGGGATAGATTCAATCCTTTGGACTGTCAGCAAAAGTTGAAGGTGAATCCTGAAGGTACATGCATCCTATAGTTCCTTGTGTTTCTTTAGAGCATTAACATGGCCAGAGGTGGCCTTAATCACATAGGCCAACATGTTGTCACGTAGGCTCAATAGGGAGTAGAGAAGTTTGCAAGTGTTTTGGTCTCAAATGCCACCAAAGATTCAGGTTGAGATGGGTCTAGCTAAATCCAAGGCTCACTTGGATATATACTTCTTCAAGGATGAGGAAGTGGATGCAACATTTTGTCCATGGGTTCCCGACACTAGTACCTATAGAATCAGGGAAACAAAGTATCATAAAATTCTAGACCTTTATTGCCATATGAAAACCATGATGGGAAAGGTTTTGGTGGAAAGGAATGAAGCCTATAATGAGATCATGCTCCAATTGGATGACATTCAATTTTATATCAAAGAGGTAGATTGAAAATTTTCATTGTTGGCAAAGAAAATGGCAAGACTAGACTTCACAGAGCCTTGACATGCCCACCAACAGGTTTCCTGAAGATGCTGTAAATACTCCTTTTGTTTGATTTTTTGAATGTTCTGGTTATTCGTTTTTTGGCTTTTTTACCCTAGAGGCAGAAGTTCTTTGCCCTTAACTTTTTTTATGTGTCAAATCACGAGGCAATGGTATTCTTGTCTTAGACATTTTGGATGTATTTCATAGTTAAAAAGAAGAAGACCATGCATAATTTCATAGTTCATAGTTCATAGTAAATAATTCTCTATGAAGGCAATAGTTCATAGTTCATGGTTTAATTCTCTAGTGACATCCTAGTTGCATAGACCATGCATAATTTTTCTTTATTAATATAACTTTAAGTTGGCTAGATTACAACAAAAAAAGATCATTTCATTCATAACCATATCTAGACACACAAAATTCTTAATTAATCTTCAAAACAAAAATACAATTATACTACAAAATTAAAGGTAGATGTGGAACACTTTTTTGATAAACAATGATGGTACAAGAAACTCACTACGAACGAGGAATTTTCCACCTAACAACTGTCATACAAAGTGGATGCCACCTCCAAGTTGGGCTATGAGGCTACCAAGATGAAGGAACCAAGGTATATATACATGTCTTACTCAACCCAACCCTAGATCTTTTAACCTTGTGAAATTAATTATTGCAAATAAATTCTCAATAAAAACAAAAAATATATACAATGGCAGACACACACACACACACATTACACAAAGATTTTATCCTGGAAACCCAAACTGAGAAAACCAACAACCTGTTTAGAGTCGCACCTCTAATCTTCTATTCATCATATCTTCATTGTTTACAATACAATACATATATAGGATCCCACGACATCCAAAACCCCAAATCCATTGACCTGGATTAGTCAACAACCCTAATTCCTAAATCGGAATTAGAAAACCATGTGCCAAAAAACTGTTAAAAACATATGCAAAAAATGCAAAAAAAAACAAAACATGGGTGTTGCCCCCGAACCCCCATGTAGGGGGGTCCCACCCCCCTTTGACCCCTCATGCAAGGGGGGATAACACCCCCCACACCCCACGTGCCCAACAAAACGTAGACACGAGGACTAGTCGTGCAAAGAATATAACAAATACCCAACAAACCCAATTGTTCTCGTCGCTCAAGCAATCCATTCACCACAAACCATTCAAGGAAACTCATCCAATGATAAATTGGGTTTGGCATTCCCTTATATTTCTCCAACAACACAAAGAAGACATTTCCTTTCTGTGATCAATAGTGCCTTGGGAATCTTCTTCCCTTCCAATGCTCTTTGATGTAGGCATAAACGATCCAAACTATTGATTTCCTTCTAGGAGTTGTCAAGCAAACTCATGCTTTGGCTTTAAGTTGAGAACAAGCATCAATAACATGAAAAGGGAAGCTTTCCTAAAAATCCCAACCTATGTTCTCTGCAATGATCATATATCATCTCAAGGCTATGAATTACTCCACTTGGCTAATTTGGTCATTTTCAACTTTTGGCTATTAGTCCCAACATGACCAGTGCAACATGCAAAACTTGGATATTGCTTCCACGTAGTAGAATGATGAACACGAGAAGAAGAAAATGTAGAGAGAATGATTTCCCTTGAGTTAGGAGAATGAATAACTCTTCACTCTTTCTCAATCTGATTGTACTTATTCCCTATGTCTCCATAGCTACTCGAGGTAGATATTCATCACCACCCACTTCATGTATATATATTAGGATACTAAGTTGAAGGTGGTGGATGAGTTTTATTTAAGGCATGTGATGGAAAGGTAGGAGTTCTTAGGTTGACACTTGGCAATAAAGAATTATTTTCCCTTTGCCCCCCTTTCCTCTTCTCATAGTGTGTAGTCATAGATATTTTCATTCTCTCTACAACAATTTTGGACCATTATTTTATATTTCAATGCAAAGGTACATAAATTTGAGTGCCACTGCATCTACATGCCTAAATATTCACTAGTTAGGCCTTTAGACTTAAGTTCCATACTAGGAAACCATACAAGTGTATTTACATCATTTACACATAGGGTCATTTATTTAAACTCACATAGCCCGACTCCCATCATTATATCAACACACTTTCAATTTATTCTTAAAAGATAAGTTTCTAATGGTAAGTAGTGGGTAGTTGTTAATCCTCCTATGAGGAGTGCAATATATCTACTTCAAGCATGTGCAAAACTAGGCACATTGAAACACGATGCAATACATACTTCATCTGCATGTATTATAGGTCATTGAGATTTCTATCACAAGGCACAAAGGATATAGAGGAGTCTCCAATGGTACACGTCAATGTTTCCTAACTCTAATTGTTATTCAATTTCACTCTTTCGAACATGTTTTACTATTAGTCTTCTAGTTCAACAATGATGGAATAGTTTCTCTCTCATTTTTGTTTAACAAATTATTTATAAACGTATAGATCCATTAAGTTCAATTTTTTCCCTCCAATCTTAATATTTTATCTCATAAGTGTTTTACATTAACATTAAAAAAATGTATATGATTTTTAAATTTCCTCATACTTAATTAAGAGTGAGATAGGTTAAAAGGAAGTGATACTCATCAACAACCTCCTTTGTATCATAGGTTTTACAATTTTGTTCATACCAAGGTGTTTTTGGTTAGTCCAACGACCATATTCATTATTGAGATTATATGCATTGGCCCTGAGTTTGACAATATTCATTTTGTTCTTTAAGCTTGTAATGTTGGAAAGATAGTTTTTATCAATCAAATTAGGCTTTATGAAATTATGTGTAGTGAAAGACCAAGAAAAACATGTAGAAATATATAACCAAGATATAGCTTATCTATACTCCTACTTAAAATATTAAACAAATAAAAGTAGATCTACCAAATAAGAGAGAGGAGGCAAAATAATTGATGTGATGATAAAACCCCAAGATAGGAAAACATCCATGGAAGCAAGGCATTCTTATTCTTCATATAACTCACCCAATTACAATTGCTAGAGAACATACACACATGGAGTTAAAATGGTATCCATACAACTCTTGAGCACATGGATGATCTAGCCTAAGGACCCGTAGGATCTAGGATAATGATCAATACCATAAACCACTCTCCACTCTTCCTTTATTCAAGAAGAATTGCCTCAATTTAGAGTATGTAGGAGAAACCTATACCATTGATCATAAGGCACAATCAAGGGTGGAGATCAATTGATCCATATAGGTTGATGATAAGCTCGTCAAAAGATAAGGGAGAAGTAGTGGATAAGAATGACCTATGAGTGTAGGTCACCATTACCTAAGAGATAGGTCACCACCAAATAACTCCCAAAACATCTCCACATGCACATGTGCAATATTACAAAAATATGTCGAGATCTTGTTACATGTACAAGTGCCCCACCAAATATGTTACAATGATCATCATTATGACAAAAAGTACAAGATTGCGTCAAGCCACTAGACAACATTAAAACACATCCTAACATTCCCCCATAATGTTAACTAGAGGAACGAGCTCTCGAGTTGAGAAAGGAGTTGCGTTACATAAGAATAATAGGATAATAATGTGAGATATTTGAGATCTCACAAGTATAATGACGCCTTATTGTGTGTGTGAATACCTCAAGAGGATATTCTCACAGTCATAATAATGAGAGGCTATACAACGATAAATGTGATCACTAGATAATCATTACATTATGGGATATAATGGACACATTTGGAAGAAGATGGCATTGCATTACATTTCTCGTTAATGACAACTTTAAACATCATGGATAAGTGGAAACAATAGTGTCAAAATTTGATGCCATCAAAGATAAGTTGTCAAGTGGAACAATGTAGGAAAGCATCAATAAGCTGCAACTAGATCCTTAGAAGGTGCACAAAGAAGATGCATGTTGCCTTCAAGAATCAATGTAGAAT
Source organism: Picea glauca (assembly GCA_000966675.3). Classification (NCBI taxonomy): domain Eukaryota; kingdom Viridiplantae; phylum Streptophyta; class Pinopsida; order Pinales; family Pinaceae; genus Picea; species Picea glauca. The sequence continues at coordinate 6,829 of JZKD02S0730743.1, read as the reverse complement.
GACTAGTAATGACAACATAAATATGTTCACGATGAAGTGCCAAGCAACTCAAAATAGAGTGGCAATCTTCATAATCAATATGTCTCTAGACTCTTCACACACGCAATCATGGAACATGTGAAGCAAACAAAGAGATAAGTAGAATAAATATCCTTCGAGAGAAAATGAATGAATCATCATGGAAAGTCTACAATGCGTCAAAGAACAATCTCTCAAAGAAGACATGAATGATAGCAGAAGATGAAGTTGAATGTGGTACAATAGGATGAAAGTATCGATGATCAATAAGAGTGCTTCAATCAAGAATTTGAACATGATCTCACAATGACCATCAAGTTAAAAAAATGCTCAAATATGCACCACATGTAATGCAAAATGGTCTCCCCATCACAAATACATTGTACCTAGAAAATAACTAAATTTCTACCATTAAGATATTGTCTCAAATAGACTATTGTTATAGTCAAACAAAGGATAAATATGTGGTCATTACCATCTTCAATAATCATATGGATAAATCAATAGAAACCAATATTACCATTGCATAGAGTATGGAATTATATGCATTTTGAAAAAACAAATCACTGAAAATGGTGTTCATATCAACAAGTTATGACCATTTTAAGTTACAAAAATGAGGTTTAGCCTTGAGTTTTTGGGAACAAATGAAATCACCAACTTCAAATAGAATAATTCACTAGATCCAAATAAGACACTGTGCAAAGAATTGAAAAATACACAACGCATAAAAAACTACATTGAAAACCGATGTTGTATGACAAAGTTATGGAAATTAAAAAGTTAGTTTCAAAATCTTGGTGATAATCCTTATAAAGCTAAGGTAGAAGTGCTACATGGTAGCCTTTGATCGATATGAATGGAAACCATCACATGATAACATGGTAAGGTACATAAGTTGGCATGACATGTACATAATGCTTATGTTGCATGTGCAAAATGTTGATGTGGTCTGTACAAAATGTTGACATGGCATGTGTTGAAAATGAGACGTGGCAGTGTATGAAATGGCACATGGAAATTGAGTTGGCAAGTTGTGTTTGGATTCACCTATTGATGTGGTACACAATGGTTGGGTGGATAAATCCACATGGCATTGATGTGGCAAGCCCTCCAAATGATAAAGCTATTCAACAAAATATTAGTTAAGGTTGAGAGGGAATGGGTTTTGAACCAAAAACCTCATGAAAACCAAATACATAACATATTATTATAACCAATTGGTAAAATCCATGAAATTTTATATCAAATTCATTTGGTATATTGTTGAAGAACTAATTTAAACACATATTACAATGAATGGACATCCCATGTCTACTAGAAGACATTCTCAATATCTGGGAAAAACGAAGGCCGGTTGTGGTAAACAAATGGTTGATCTTGGCTAATTAGACCACTCCAGATACATTTGTATGGTCAGATCAACCAAAAAATACACCAATTTGTATAGATATAAAGTGCACTCACCAATATTCAATCTTAGATCTGGTCCAAATATAGACCAATTTAGCAACATGAACATTGATCTTGACTATTTAGCGTGCTCCAAACGTAATGGTAATGTTAGATCTAGAAAAAATAGCCAAGAATTTGTAGAAATCAAGCATGAGATTCATATCTGAATTTGCAAACTATAAAAAATTGGGCTTAAAAAATCAGATCTGAAAATTTAGACTAACAAATCTAAAAAAAAACTATATCTACTTGTAAATTAATGCCAAAAAAAGAAACTTCAATCACTATTGTTGAATGATATTGGAAGGAAATAATAGATCTCCTATCCAATATTTCAACAAACAAAGAAGTTCATCCAAGGAGTTAGATGTACGACTTCGATACTATTGGGAGGCCTCTTAAGCCCTTGTAATAAGTCATTACATATCATACATTATACATAAGACATTAAGTAAATATATGTGTAATAAAGGGATAAATGCATAAATGAATGATTAGATGAATGATTAGTTGGAGCAGGTACAACTGCTCCAACCATCTCTCCAATCTATAAATACTCTCAAAAAATTAACCTTCCCAAAAATCTTTCTCTTCTTGAGTACGTGTGTACATGTGTGTAGTGGATATGGTTGCCATAATGTAGTTTCTCCTTGAATTCTTGTGTAATCTAAGAGATTACAACATTGGCACCATTTCCTCCTTCATTCATACTGGGTGGTAGCAACAACGATTGGAGGTGGTTTGAACTTGAAAGAGACGGTGAAATTGAATATGTACAATATGGAATCGATGCTCCTTGATGACTACCGATGGATGCTACTTGAGGGAAGATGAAAAGATCACGATCAATCTTTGTTCATTACTATTTGTGGATGTTCTTTGATAAGTCTGCACAATAAATATAAAAATTATGAAAATACGATTGACCTTCCTTGCATTTACCGTCAAGAAATAGTGTTGATCGACCCTATGCAGCAGTGCCTAGTTACCTCAAGGGAGTAAAGCCTACAAAATGTCAAACCCATGCATAAATATCTGACCTGCAAATCATTCTTGGAGATTTATGAAAACTCCAAAATATATAAAACAAATTGTCGAAGTAGATGTGATTTTTGGAAACTCAACTTAGTTTCTAAAATTCAATGTATGCAAACAATTTTTTAAAAAGGGAAAAAACAATGTAGCGCCAATGTTGTCTTTGTACGATGTGAAGTTGACAGTGAATGGACCAATTTTGGATGCTCAAATGGAAATTTTAATATATTTACTTTAATGGTCGATACTCAACAATGATGCCTTTCTACTTGCTAGTTGGGTTCCCATCCCAGATTTAATAGAGATATGAAGACTTCACGTGCAACAATTGTCACACGATCTCCTTTAAGGGTGTTGTGGGCATACATTCTTGAATGCTTCCAGCCTGCTAGCCTTCCCAAATCCAATTCCAAAAGGGTCATGTGAGCTTGTCTCATGCCTCTATATCTTACATTGACAATATATGGCAATAATTGGCTATCTCAATCTATGCATCCTAACCCACTGACATTGGACCAAATCTCAATCCGTTTGAAGTTATGTTGTTGAACGATGCAACTCCGCACAGGGGTCATTTAGAGACTCCATCCCTGAATGAATACAATTTAATTTTTAGAGGGAGATGAGCATCATATTATGGAGTGGAGCTAGATTCAAATAGAGTTGGAGAGGCAATCCATCCTTTATCGGGGAACAAGGCAACAATCATCACCAAAGGAAATGCATACAACACCAATGTGGTTCTTCTTGGAGTTGTCCAGATTGACTAAAGATGGATGGCTAGAAATCATGACAAGAAATAAATTTGCAATCGGCCAAAACTATATGATGAGTCAATATGTGTGAATACGTGTGGCATACGGTTCATTGGAAGTCTTATATCTATATTATCGACCTTTTCTGAATGGCTTGTTGGTTAAATAAGAAGAAAGCCTATTAACCTACGTGGAGAACAAATTTAATGATCTCTTGTATGAAGAGCTCTCCAACCAATAAATTGCATGTGCAGTCAAATCACATTGTTTCTTTAGTTAATTCTGAAGATGATCAATAGGCCACTAGAAATTTTGTAAATTGTTAACATAAGTTGATGGTAGTTTCTATGCAGCTTCCAAGCTTGATTTCTATATAAAACTACTATAGAAGACAATTGTTGCATCTCAATTTCCATGGTATGATGGTATTGAGAAATATTTTTGGAAGTTCATTGGCGTATCCTCGGTCTGACATGCCCACTAATTCGATATCAGGAGTCTTATTGACTTGGTGCATGGAACTGTTGCACTTGCAAAACACATGAAAAATTTCATGAGAAGTTCAACATTAAAAGTGATTTCACGCTCCAAAGATAAGACCGATATTAGGCATAAAAATCAATGAGGCTTTTATAAATCAAATAAGTAAAGGGGTGAGAAATATATATGCAATATTTTCCATAAGTAAAGAAAAATATTAAATGATAGTGAGCTTGGTCTTAGTAAGGGGTTTTCAAGATCGTACGGGTTGAATAAATTATAAGGAATTGTGGTTATTCATACTCAAATAATAAGGTTGATATGAGTAAAGTATTGATAGACAAAAGTGAGCCATATTACTGTGATGGGGTCATATTAAGTCTTCGAGAAAATATTTTTATGTAAAGTTTGTAGTTTGTCTCTATGGGTCATGATTATCAAAAAGTTAAAATGTATACGGAGTCAAGTATGAAAGAAATGATTATACGAAGGATAGTAGTTGAGTTAGTTTTAGTAGTCTTGTTAGTGAAAAATAAAAAACATTGTTGTCCATTGAGTCATATTCATTATAAAACTTGAACTGAAAGTAGAGTCTGAAGAAAGGAGGGAGTTAAATGTGAGTCTTCAAGGTAGGTGATTCTTTCAGTCAATGTAATATAAGTCATTTTCTAACCGACGAGATTGGTTCCTTACCGATGTCTCGATATCTAATTGACAACATTATGTAAAAGCCCGATGTTATGAGGAAAATCACTCTATGGCATGGGGTAAACCACAACAGACATAAATGACTGCAGAAATCAACTCTAATCCCAAGCATGCTATATAAACAAACATGCTAATAAGACAAGATAAAGAGCCTACCTCGTCCAGATGTTCGATGAAGTTCATCGTTGAGCACTTGACCCAAATCTATATGCCTACAACTTGTCCTCAACAACCAAGATATGCAAGAATATGGTGATAATATAAAAAGTTAGCACATATAATAGATTAATCCATCAATATTCATAACAAATATGCCCATGGAATAAAAATTCAAATATTTTCGAGGCATTAATTGGACGAGAAAAGAATATTTCTATTAAAATGTAATCAACATAAGTGTATGAATGCCAAACTTCTGTGTCGGCAAGTTTGGAACCGAGAAACTAAGCCCCTTCTAGATGGGCCTCCACCACTTCAATCCTCCACCAAAGGCAAGCTCATATAAGAGAGACAATGAGGTTCTCCGTCAAATAGGGAAGAGCTTGGGGGCTGAATAATGTGTTCAGACTTAAAAGTGCAAAGGGATGCAGACTCAATACGAAGTGAATAATTTCTCTAGAGTAACTTTGCTCTCAAAGTTGAATTCTTCTTCTCTTTTCCACAGCTTGGACATGGCCCATTTATAGCCTTCAAATGGAACCGAAGGGCCGAGTCATAATGTTTCTAGTATATGGAAGGTCAAGGATCATGGATTTCATGATGTGACATGGAAACCCGACACCATTTTTTAATTTTGGGCACAAAACCCAATGTACGCGGGCTGTAATGGTGCAACTTGCATATATGCATGTTGTATAGTTGTTAGGGCGTGTATATGTGGAAAAATATGTTTTTTATCTCTGGGAATTGAAAAAAAGGGGACTTCAGGTCTGCATAGGGAAATGGAAAAGGCCTTCTGAGCAAGTTGCATGGGGTGAGGCAAATCTTATTATAACACCTGGTACTGACAAAAAGAGTTTTTGAGCTTCACTGACAGTTAGAAAATTCGATGTAACAATGGATTTATTTAATGCAATTTTTGAACGGGCGGATCTAGGGTTTACATGACATCAAGCACATAACCTTGGTTCTTTCATGCAATTTCTCAGGTTGGAGAAGCATGCTACATACTACTAGCACGAATGATTGGACAATATGGATCCTGAGCGAGGGTGCAAACCCCCTCATATCAAAATGTGGTCGTCGACGATAAAGTTGGAGCCAAAGTCAAGTGACCGACTTTTGAGCCGCCGTGCATCTCCGTGAGAAAATCCTGCTAACAGAACAAAGCTTGGGGAAGGACATGGAGGTGGAGGCAAAAACGTCTCCCCCAAAGGCATCTCGCACTTGGGAACCAGGTAAATGCATTCCCCAAGCAACCAAGGCACCAAGATATGTGATAAATTCCACTAGAGTTGGGGAGCATACTCAGTTCATGACAGAGCATGCCCTAATTGGAATTTTTTTAGGGTTATGGCCCTCAGAACTGTCAGATTTTCAATGAGCTATGGCTCATGCATTCTCTTCAAATTTTCTGTTAACTATTACTTGAACCATAACTACTACAACAAACAAGATCACAAGAAGAATAACCATGAACAAGAACACAAGAAGTGTCATGGGAAACCCTTCTCAACAAGGGAAGAAAACCCAACAGATCCTTTGTTATATTCCTCAAGAGAAATACCTCCAACACCATCACCAAATCTAGCACACAAGAGGGTGCTGCAGTTCTCATAATTTCAGACCACGACTTCTTAAATCATGAGATGACACAATGTTAAGTGTGTTTCCTCAATGTGGATTCACCTTTATTTATATAAGACTTGTCACATCAAATGATGTGTCTATTGGCACAATAGAGCAGACCTCAATAACTCAAAATATAATTAATAATTACCATATTAATTATCTTTTACATTAAGGTGGGGCCGTCCTGTACCCTTTACATTACAATTAGGGTTACAAGTAAGTCCGACTCTTGAACAATATAGCAAGGGATCTCATACACCCACTAGTGCTTAGCCACTAGGGGCACATTCATAAGGATGTTCATATCTCTATCTCACTGCGTCTCACAGGAGAACCACACTCACTAGTGCTCAGGCACTAAGATCATGTTCACCTATGCTCATCCACATGCACATCCAACTCAACAGATCTTCTTTCCCACTACATTACACAGGAGAGTCATCTAGAGTTCATCATCTCAACTCTCTTCTTAGAGGAGGCTAATACATCGTCTTCATCTCTGTCTCATAACGACGCACCTAGCTCATGGGAATTCACATGTTCACCTTGTGTTCAGCCATATGCACGTCCAACTCAACAGATCTCCT
>JZKD02S0730742.1:219587-240831 GCA_000966675.3 Picea glauca | reverse complement strand
AATTCATTAAAATAAAGAGCATGCACTCTAATGTATATATAATTATAAGAAATATTTAAGGTAAGGAAAAAAACTATTAATATTAAAAAAAAGTCAAGATATGATCTATATTACAATATCTTGAATTAAAGGTTTGAATGGTCTTTGAAATCAACTTCATTTCTCATATGATCCATATGAAAACATTTAAAAAACAATAAAAAATGAAAATTGAGATTAATCACTATGTAATCTATCTATTATTTATTATATGCATCATGTTAACTTATTACAATTCGCTTCCTTAATCATTTAACATTATTAATTTATTACTATTCACATTATTCTTCAAGTAACTTTTGTATGACCTTCTTGATTATATTATCTAGATTATAAATGGCTAATAAATTTCAAAGGATGAATTCATTTAAAACATATACATATGCATAATTATGAACACCTTAGATTTTGGCATGACCATGAGTGATTAGAACCAACCTAGATGCATCTTAACTTTAAATATATCAAGTGTTGGGAGGGATAAAATCTCTTGAGCTACAAAAATTTCCTCTATTTTTGAGTTGACTTGATCCCTCTTGATGCTTAATAGATACAAAGTATATATTTATATATAAGCATCAATTTCAAAAACCTTTATTGAGTTTTCATATAAGGAAAATGTCTTGAACTAGTGCACCCATCTTTCCCTAGTGCACCTAGGCTTTCCATAATTTTGTAGAAATAAAGGTTTGGTATTTTTGCTTGCTTGCAACCAATACTTAGAATAAAAATTTGAACTTTTTACAAGACATAGAAGATATATTCCTATATATTTCCTCAAAATTTCATTAAATGATATTGATTTTAAGTAGTTTAATAAATTCAATTAGAGAGCATAATATGAATAGTCTAGAATTCCCCCACATGGATAACTTCGAACTATGGATTTTCCAAAAAAGGTGAAGAGGTGATAATTATATTGTATTATTCAAATTATGTAATTTATTGAACTGTCGAATGAAATAAAGAGTCTTCAAAGCCAAACAATCACTTATTCATAGCTTACATATATGAAGCCTTTGTGTGATTAGGGCTTTGCCATCTATTTTATGTTGGTATTTTGTAGTTGTCAATAGAGTAGTTTGATATAGAGTTTTATATATAGTCACTATGAATGTAATTAGGTTTGGGAGCATTGACCATTGATTTTTATAAATTGCTAAAAATTTTCTATATGTTATATGCTTATTCTTTGTTAATTATGTGTTGAATTGATTTATCTATTTACTGTGGATTGTTGTGATTTTGTTGTGCAATTTTAATATACAAGCTTCCAAATACTGCATTGACCATTGATCCTTATAAATTAGATAAAACTTTTCTATATGTTACATGCTTATTCTCTTCTAATTATGTGTTGAATTGATTTATCTATTTATTGTGGATTGTTATGATTTTGTTGTTCAATTTTAATATATAAGCCTCCAAATACTAAATCAAGTGTGGTAAAAAAAAATTCTTCACTTACCCATAACCATACTTACCCATAACCATAGATTCACACACAAATAAATCTATATATATATATAAACTTAGTGCAATCATAGAAAATAAGAATGTTTTACACATGCTATAACATGTGGGTTAGATTCAAGTCTTTGATTAGATTTTGTAATATTTATTCTATTATATGGAACAAAGAAACATATGTTATTATATGAAGTAGAAAATTATTATGTTAAGTGATTATTTTTGGTAAAACAACAATATCAAAGAAAATTAAAGGTAAGTTTTTAAAGAGGTTAGTGACTTACCTTTATAAACAGAGTCAGTGAATGAGTGTATGGTCTATGAAATGGCACTTCATTTTAAGGAAATTTCCCATAACTACACCCATACTACACTCCATAATAAAGTCTAGACTCCATACTACACCCCATAACTTCCCATGTCCACTTCAATAGGAAACGATGTTTTGTATTAGTAAAATGGAAATTTCCTTAAAATGAAGTGACATTTCATAGACCATACACTCATTCACTGACTCTCTTTGGTAAGTTTGGTAAGTGCGCTAGAAAACATTCACTGACTCTCTCAATGTAGTGAAAACATCCTGTCATATAACTAACACATCATAATGAAAGAAAAGTTTTATCATCATAAAAATCCAGATCACTTGCGAGCAAGTGTCCTCAAAGAATAAGTTTGGTAAGTGCGCTAGAGCGGGATGTTACATTTTGTAATATTTATTCTATTATATGGAACAAAGAAACATATGTTATTATATGAAGTAGAAAATTATTATGTTAAGTGATTATTTTTGGTAAAACAACAATATCAAAGAAAATTAAAGGTAAGTTTTTAAAGAGGTTAGTGACTTACCTTTATAAAGAGAGTCAGTGAATGAGTGTATGGTCTATGAAATGGAACTTCATTTTAAGGAAATTTCCATTTTACTAATACAAAACATCGTTTCCTATTGAAGTGGACATGGGAAGTTATGGGGTGTAGTATGGAGTCTAGACTTTACTCTTTAATTTAAATTCTTTAATTTAGTAATTTTGTTTTCAATTAAATTAAAAAATTAGTATACTTAATTTAATAAACATGTTTTCAATTTATAATAGAAATTTATTCCCAAAGAAATATATATGTATTGTGTAAGATAGAAGATCTATTACAATAGTTAAAAATAGAAATATTGCAGAGAGTAATAACAAAAAACATTATAGATGAAACCACAACACCATTAACTTTTATTTATAGGAAACAATGTTCATTGGCCTCTTGAAGGGGAAAACATCGAGAGCAATGCTTTATTGAAATAATTCTCAAGAAAAAACTTCTCATACCCTCTACTCCTATTTATACTAAATCTATCTATCAAAAGAACCATTTAGAGGAATATCCTTCTAAAAGTGGAAGCTTCTATGAGGTCTTCTTACATTTGACTTATTCTTCCTTATTTCTAGGCTTTATTAATATCAACTTTATTAAATGAAAATATATTATTCTACCTATGTGAGGGGTTAGGGAGGTTAGGCCCCTAACATGCCCTCCCCCTTGAAGAATTGCCTTGTCCTCAAGGCTTGAGATGAGGAAATTGTTGTAGAATGGTGGTTGGATCCCAGGTAGCATTTTCTAGAGTTTTATCTTTCCACTAGACGGACACTTCCTTGATGGTGAGTTGATGAAAATGAATCTCTTTCTATCCCAAGACTACTTGTGGCTACAACCAGATGGAACCTTCTTCATCCAACTCAGGGAGACTGGTTTAAATTTGGCACTTAGTTCCAATCACCTTCTTTAAGCAAGACACATGAAAAACAGGATCAGTTAAGTTTTCTTATAAGGTTGTAGTAAAAGAAACACCTGGTCCCTTTCAAAAAATTGACATTATGAATGACCTTGATCTTCTTATTGATTCATGGGTGAAATCATCAAGATGAGTGTCTATTTTTCTATAATTTCTTATTTATTATTTTATTTTTTGCATTGTTAAAAAATTTCCATCTTAATTTGTTTTAGAGCTCTGTTTAAAACCTTGGTTAAGATGACTTTACTTTAATAATATCAAAATATTATACAATCTAAGTCATTTATTGTATAAATAGTGTTAACAATTTAATATGAAGAAAATATTAACTACATCAATTTATAGTTTACAAATAATATTAAAAAAAATAAACAATTTCAACCATAACTTTAAGTTAAAATCAAATATATAACTTAAATTCTTATATATGTATGTTAAAATCATATATATATATATAAACAAGTATATAGAAAACTTTTTTTTCTTTTAATATGGATAAATTAAATTAATATTTCTTTACAATCGTAAAATTCATAACTAACTAAAATGCAAAATGCATTGTAAATATTTATGATTCAATGAATTCATGTGCTATTAGTATTATTCATACACACATTTCATTATATATCATAATATTCAACATTCATGGTACTAATTGAAGCATCCATATTATTGTGTACACCAATCTACACATTACCCTCTCCACTCAAAGCTTGAAGTCTAGATATTTCTTATCTTGGCCTTGCAATATCACCACCATATAAAATTAATTATATAATTGTATTGAAAGTTATTTTTTATAACTTAGTTTAAGAAAGATATATAATAATAATAATAAAATTCTATGTGACAATTAATTACTAAACTTAAAAATTAAAAAATAAATTAAAATTATGAAACACTTAAAAATTGATTGTAAACAAAAAACAAAAAAAAAAAAAATTATAAAAAATTAATTTAAAAAAAAATACATTCTTTAACCAAATAGATGATAATCTAATTCATAAAATTCCGTGTATTGGATGCCACCTACATATAAATGTATAGTTATGTATAGTTTTTCATCTAATTCATAAAATTCCATGTATTGGATGCCACCTACATATAAATGTATAGTTATGTATAGTTTTTTTAGTACATGCATTTCTAATTAACACACAAATATTATAAGTGAGTTGAATAATTTCCATGTTGGATGTTTACATTCACGTTGATGTTATCACCAAAATCATGATCATCATTGAAAAACTCATACAAGCAACATGCTAAGAACAATCACAAACTCGTTCCCGTGCAAAGTGAAATTTAGGTTGTTGATGGTTGACCTGTAGGAGGGTTGGGATGAAAAGATTATCATGTATAGAAACTAATGTCGTTTCCTCATAATTTACACTAAATATCAAAAGTGGTAATGAAGAAGGTGGAGTTAATTATATCGTCACCGTTTGAGCCATATGGTAAGATGGTCAATGTTGGGAGATGACAAAAAAAAAAAATCATTTCACATTACCTTACATGGATGCAATTCCGCTTTGATTAGAAATGGGCAGGGACACTATTTTGTAAATAATAAATTTTATAGGATTATATTAATATTGTCAATTTTAATATCCATTTAAAAGTTAACATTGAATGAAATTTATTGGATCTTTTAGGAATCAATTAATATCTTTTATTCTAATATTAAATGGATTTTTTATTATACCATGAATTATTTAGTTTACAAAATAATTATCGTAAGTAATTGAAGATATTGTATAATTTATTTTTGAAACCTTTCACTTTTACGCACACATGTTTGGACTTATTTTTTTAGGACAATTGTGTGCAAGTGATTTGATTCATTATACGATTCACTGTTTTGATTATGATTATGAGATGTTGTGGATCTGATGATATGTTATTTTGTTATATTTATATTGACAAGTGCTATTGAATGGGTTTTTCGGAGTGTGCAGGACTCTGGACGTTTGAGGATGTCGATGACATCGATGGATATCCTTGGACTCTGGATTGAGTCAGAGAGTGGACTGTTATGGCTGAAGATAGCTTGCTAATTAGAATCACATTAGGAGTAAAGGGGTCATGCAGGACAACCAAAGATATTGAGGGAGAGGTCTGGCAGCAGCCCCGCCACAACCTACTAGCACTCACGTTGTGACTCGGAATGTAGGTTAATGATTACCTAGTTTGATATATCCACGATGTTGTGAGGGAAGACTGTGACAGTCGCTCACGATGATTATAAGGGGTGCGCAATAAGCCAGGCTCCTTATTCCATAGATATCCTTAGTCTCCCACAAGTTCACCTAACGGAGTATTGACTCCAGGGGTTTGACGTCTACCAAAATCAGTCAAAAGGCGAGTGGTGCCCTTGGAGAACATAGTGCGTCTTGAAGGGCACGTTGCATTTTTGTTGAAACTGGTAAGTTAAAGAACTTAGTGCCTAGAAAACTATGTCTCCTTAGGACTTAAAACTGTTGTTACCCATGATTTTGGTTGTCATGATGATGTATTGATGATGGTGTACTCAGACTCTTCATAAGAACTTTCTCCTGAGAAAAGTTACTTTCATCTCATCACAGAAACCTCATTTTTGAAGAAGGTTCGCAGGCTGCTAATATATTTGGCTACGAGAATGACCCATTCTCGCAGGCTGCCTTAAGCCAGGGTGCAAACTTATCACACTGTGTTGAATAGCTAGGGTGAGAACTCTTCCTAAAGCAAGGAAAAAGATGAATTCTCGATGCTTCTAGAAGGGAATCCTCTAGAAGAATGGGTTGGCATTCGAATGGTTATCCTAGTACTGGATTCCCTGATATTTTGGGATCATTCTTATCCAAGTAACTATCTCATTCTCTCCTATATATTGAGGGAATTCTCATGGAAAAGGTTAAGCAAGATTCATTGGAGAATTGGTGAAAGAATTGTGTGAAGGACTTAGCATTGAACAACAGCTTGGAGACTCCAGCAAGTCTATCAAAAGGAGTTGATCTTCTTCATGCAAGGATTCAGCAAGTGTGTGTGTCGGAGCCAAAATCCATCGAAAGGAAGTTTGCGACATCAAGGCTCAGGTTGTAATCTTTACTTTCAATTAATATGATACAATGGCATGTCCCTTTCCCATAAAGCTATTTCCACTTTATTGTATAATTCCTTGATCATATAAATAGGTTGACTTTTGAATAGATTGTGCTATCTTCACTTTGGTTGGTTTGTGTTGTCTTGCTCTTGACTGCACGAGAGGACTGGAACAAAGCGGGAGCAACAAAGACCATAGGAAGCGATAATAAGGTATATTACTTGTTATTGCCTCCTATTTAATTCAATGGTCAAAACTTAGGGAAAGAGCCATGTCGTGTCTTTCTTTGTTCTAGATCCAGGTGGATCTAGGGAGATCTGTTAGTGTCCGCACCTACCGATTAATCCGATAACAAAATTGGCGACCGTACTAGGGAGAAATCCCATTTTCTTTGTGGCTTTTGGTATTTTTCTGTGGCCATTTGCTCTGGTTTTACTTTTCTCCTTTCCTATCAATCTCTGAGTCTTCAGGATATCCTGATAGACCCTCTAGGTCCAGAGGCCTTTTCAATTTTTTCTTCATTTTCCAAAAATTTGACTAGTTTCAGAGGTTCTCGCACTGCACTTCACTGTAGCCTGCGAGAATCCATAGAGTTCGCACTCTACATTTAGGTTGCAGTGCGAGGTTGTCACACTTTGCTCAAAGGCCACCTGCGAGAATCACTAATTCTCGCACTGTGTAATACTACCAGCCTGCGAACTCATTTTTTCAAAATTTTGGATTTGAGCTTTGGCATCTTCAATTGCCCAGATCAGTCTAGGTGTCTTATAAGAGTTTCTTGGACCATTGATTGGTGTCTTTCTTGTCTTCATTTGCGTGCATGAATAGTCTTAGGATTGCAAGGCTCTTCTTGTCATTTTTGTCTTGACTTTCATTTCTTGACTTTTCTTAGCAAAACCATTCTCTCTGATTTCAGGATCTGAGTGTGTTTGATTAGTTAAGAACCAGTGATTGGTTGAAAGTTGAGTTTTCTTGGTCTTTATCATTTTCTTATTGTTTGACAGATCACTTTTCTTCTGCAATTGAAAAGACTAGTTCGGGTTTCTTTGTTTTAACAAAGTTCATTATTGCTTTTAGTGAAATTTTCGAAACAAAAAAATTTAATTTCTTGCTTTATATTAGATTGGGGGCATCCTTGCATTTAAAGTAGCGAAATTGCATGATTCTTGGCATTTTTTGATCTTAAATTATGAAAAAAATTCCCCCTCATGGCTGGGGGAGGCCATGAATCATGCATTGGTGTTCAGTACCTTTTTCTCATCTCTTCAGAATCTTGATATTGATGAGTTTAATATATTTTGGGACATCGTGCATATGGGAATGATAAATGTTTTCTCCTTCTCGTAGCATAGATTTCATCAAAATGAAAAGATTTCATATTCATATCTTTGCATAATTTTTGAGTCGGTCAAAACACCATATTGTCCACACCATCTTCCTTTTGAGTAACAACAGCCTTAAAAATAAAGCGCTTATAAAAAATTGATTAGACATTTTTATCTTCTCTAGTAGCAAACCTACATTAGATTAGTCGTAGGGCTTTGGAATAGGTGTGAAAGATAACTTTCCAAATTTGCAAACAAACATAGAATCTTGACTTAGGGAGCGGTTAAATCCACGTATTACATTTTGTCCTGGGAAGCCCTTCTAACACAAGGGTCAATCACGAGGTCGCATTGAGACTGGCAGAGTTACTCACCCTACTTTGTTGGTCTTGGTGTAGATATTACGTGTATTATGGGGGTCGCTTGAGAGGTATACCCACAATGATGAGTGGAATATTTTCAAGTTGATTTCGGGCTAGATACCCTACCCTTGCGCATGGATCGGACTGTCAACTGTTTCCCCAGGCATCACCGTAGTAATTGGTAACCTTAGTGGCCTATCTTTTTAGGGTCTTTACACGAGGGGACTATGGAGGGGCAAGTCTTCACGGTACCTGGAATCGACGTTGGCCAAACTCACTCGGGCTCCTTGCAGGGTATACCCACGATTATGTGTGGGATCTTGCACCAAGGTGTAAGTCCGTTAAGCAGGTCATCAACATAAATTTTCCACCCGCTCTATCTCAGCCCCTTCTTACAGTGTTCCTGCAATGTTGGATTTCATCACCAACTAGTGTGCTCATTGTAAGAAGGTTTTGTTTGCTTGCTTTCTTCCTAGATTTTTAGCGTGTGTTATTTGTTTTCCTTAGAGGACTCTAGATTGGATTTTTGTTTTTAATGGCGTCAGTTCCCAAAATGACCAATGAAGGAACCTCTACTCCAGGGGAACCTTTTGTTTTTTCTTCTTATGGAAACATTGGTCCTCCTCACATCACTACTTTGAGCCTTCCAGGTCTCACTATTGGATTACCAGTATGGTTGTTTTCCACTCAGGTAATCTCGAATGCAGTTAGTGCTTCAGTCACAAGCACTTCCCCCCAAGAGCATCAACCTCATGTTGATCCTTCACCTTATTTACCAGTAAGGTCTTCTTCTCCTTCTTTGCTTGCAATGTAACCTTCCGTTTCATCTTCTTCATCAGGTGAAAGTTCTGAAGCTAGTAACCCGGTGAATAAGAAGAAGAAGAAAATAAAGATTAAGAAGAAGAAAGATAAACAAGGGTCAAAACTTCCAACCACTGTCAAACATGTTGGAAAACAACCAATTATTGTTAGTCGTGTTGGGAGTGTTGATGATGTCAAGATCACCCAAACAACCCGTAAGCCCAAGTACCCTTGCAGGCTTTGTAAGGGTAGCCATCTTCTTAAGGATTGCCCTGGTCTATCCAAGGTTATAGAAGTATGGTCTACAAACTCTGACCAACCCATGTCGTTAGCCTCTGAACAACATGCTAACGACCCCCCGTCAATTAGTCACGATACTGTTGGGAAGAAGAAAAGTAGAGTCAAGTTCCCGTGCATGTTATGCAAAGGGAGTCATCTCACTCACCTTTGCCCTTGTATAGAAGAAGCCTCGAAATTACTGGAAGACATGACTATTTCACAGCCTCAACTTCCAGCTCCATACCGTAAGATTTCTCTCAACCCTCCGATAGTTGATGGAATGATCACTCTAGTCCCTTCACCGATTAATCTGGTTGATCATGTCGTCAATCTGGTCACGTCCTTAGTTGAACTGGTTGACAAAGTGGTTGATCCAATCCCTTCCTCGGTCGATCCCACTCTCCCATTAGAGAGTGTCACCCAAGTGGTTGATCCGTTTACACCTGTCAACCCCATTCTCCCATTGGAGAATGTAACCCAAGTGGTCGATCTGATCTCTTCATTAGTCGATCCTACTATCCCGCTAGAGAGTAAACCCGATACTGCCCATGTTTTTCTTGTTGGTACAGACTCTGTCGTGTCAGGGGGTATTCCTCCTTCTCTCGTGGAACCCCCTCCAAGTAACGAGGCCATCCGTTTCGATTGGGGTGTGCTAAATGGACCTCATCTTCCCTCTCACATTCCTTTCCAGATTACAACACAGGTTTGTGGTCGGGACGTTCCTCAGACGTTGATAGATGAAGGTGCGTCCGTTAGTATTTTGTCCTCTTTTGCTTGGCAAGCTTTGGGTTGTCCTCCGCTTGCACCGGTTACACAGAATCTGTTATCTTTTAACAGAAGAACCAGTCAACCTTTAGGGACCCTTCCTCAGTTTCCTGTAACTTTGGGAGGTAAAACTGTCTTTATTGATGTCATGGTCGTCCAAGACCCCTTGGATTTTGCTTTACTCTTTGGGAGAGATTATGTCTATGCCATGAAAGCTATTGTGTCTACTCTTTTTCGTGTGATATCTTTCCCTCACAATGGACGAGTTGTGACTGTTGATCAACTTTCATTCATTGACCCCGCCTGGATTGCCTCCCTGAATGGTTCTTGTATACAGACAGTATCACCCCTGCCACAGGTCAATTATGTGGCGTTGTCACCCATGGCTTCAACTTCTGATGACTTAGATTCAGTAGTTGACATGGTGATCTCTTCGATAGGGTTGTTAGAGCATCATCTCTTTACTCCTGTCACAACCCTCGACATGCTGTCCTTCCAGAGTGTGTTTCTTCCGTCAAATGAAGACCTCTTGGAAGCCATGACCGAGTTTTTTCCCTTGACATGGTCTCCTTCCAGAGCATTGTCCTCTTGGAATCCATGATCAAGAAGGTCCCGAGGATAGTTTTTTGCATCTCTGTAGCAATCTCGTTAAAAAATGAAACAGAAGTCTATGAGCACGATTTTCTGATTTCAAGCTCTATAAAAAATGAAACCAGACTTGAGCATGGTTTTTTAATTTCAAGCTCGTTAAAAAATGAAACAGAGGTTATGAGCATAGTTATTTTCCTGTGTCAAGCTCGTTAAAAAATGAAACAGTCACCTCTCTTGAACCTTCTCTTCATCCACCCTTCTCTTTTTTCTCCTCTCCTAGAGAAATTGGTAACGACCTCAGAGCCGGTGAATGAATCGAAGCTTGGAGGGCATGTCTCCAACCTTTGATGATCATTCTGGAGCTAAGCCACCAGTTTTCAAGCTGGGGGCATATTGAGCGTGGTCTTTGTCCGTTCTTGCGCTCTAAAATACATGAGAACGCGATCGAGCATACTTTTATCACTTTTTCGGGCTCAACAAGGTTATACGAAAAAGGAACCCCCCTGGAGTCCTCTTTAAGCTCTTTTCAGACTCTATAAACATGAAAATATAGTTGAGCGACCTTGCTATTTTCACGCTCGATAAAGTATTTGAAGTAAGCGTCTGGTGAGCGATAATTTATCTCTTTTTCAGTCTCATCCAGACTATTTTATGAAAAAGGAACTGAGAGAGTTCTCTTTTAATTATTTTTCCAAACTCTATAATCATGAAAAACCTTCGAGTTTTCTATCTCTGGACTCGTTAAACAAACATTGACAGACCCGTAATGGGACCGAACCACTCCTTCTTAGGGTTCGTTAAACATACTCCGAGGGACTCGTCCGAAGGATGAGCTTACATCAACAAGCATATGTTATCCTCCTCAAGATTGCGTAAAAATAAAGAGGTACTCACCAGAAATGGTGGGGGGAAATTTGGGAAAGGGATATGTTATCATCTTCGTATTAATTGGTAGTAAGTGTCGCTCTTGAACATGACACCCCCTATTCATCATTTGAAGCTGGTTTTGGGAAATCCATTTGTCTCTCAGTCGATTTTCTACAAGGTCATTCCATGTGTCGTCTTTGAGTCAATGCTGCCAAATCATTGGTCTTGTCGTTCATATGTTCAAGAGAAGTCCATCTGAAACCTATATTGAGTCAGCCATCTGCAGTTGTCCATTCTCTCTGTGTCGCCCTTGCCTGTGTCCAGTTCAATTTTCATAATACTCTGTTTCGCCTTCAAAATATGTTACTCATTTCGTGTCATTGATGGGGGATACATCAAGGCCCTCCTGTGACGAGTTTTGTTCCGTCGACTTCATCTCATTATTTGGAATCAAGACTTAGAAATTATTTGGTACCTTGGAGCTTGCATGCCTCAATGGCAGGTTTCCTCGCTTTCGACAGTGGGTTTACATCATTGACCCCTGATCGAAAGATTCCATTGGATGTTCGACTTCAAATCATTCATTCACACTCGATGGATTGTACTAGGTTACCTTGGGAGTCATTGACATCAATGGTGATTTCCCTCGCACTTGTTAACAGGTTCATCAAGGACCGGTAATCAAGTGGTTTCTGCCATGTTCGACTTCGACACATGTAATCACATGGTTAGATTCGTACTTTGGGCGATGAGATTGAAGACCCTGGATATCATCTCTTTTTTTCCAGGTTGCGATGGAGTATGTATAGTCTGCGACACATAGATCCACTGTGTATGTCTCGTGGCTATGTCGTTTCAATTTGAAAGTTCTCGCATAGATCCACAGTGTATTCTTTGTGGCTATGCTATATTTTGATGGCATGGATCCACAATGTATGATTGGTGGCCATGACCCAGGTCTACAATTGTCATCAGTCTATGATCTGAGTATGGGAATGCCTACCTCAGAATTGGTATATATGATATTCTGCAGATGCTTAGTTGTTCGCAGGTTTCTGATTAGGTGTGCTCCTGGTTCCCGACACACACATGCAGCTTACAAAGTCTTTCGGTTGTTACTAGTTCCAACCTCATACTTTGGGGGGCATTCTGTTAGCCATGATTTTGGTCGTCATGATGATGTATTGATGATGGTGTACTCAGGCTCTTCATAAGAACTTTCTCCTGAGAAAAGTTACTTTCATCTCTTTACAGAAACCTCATTTTTGAAGAAGGTTCACAGGCTGCTAATATATTTGGCTGCGAGAATGACCCATTCTCACAGGCTTCCTTAAGCCAGGGTGTGAACTTCTCGCACTGTTTTGAATAGCTAGGGTGCGAACTCTTCCTAAAGCAAGGAAAAAGATGAATTCTCGATGCTTCTAGAAGGGAATCTTCTAGAAGAATGGGTTGGCATTTGAATGGTTATCCTAGTACTGGATTCCCTGATATTTTGAGATCATTCTTATCCAAGTAACTATCTCATTATCTCCTATATATTGAGGGAATTCTCATGGAAAAGGTTAAGCAAGATTCATTGGAGAATCGGTGAAATAATTGTGTGAAGGACTTAGCATTGAATAGTAGCTTGGAGACTCCAACAAGTCTATCAAAAGGAGTTGATCTTCTTCATGCAAGGATTGAGCAAGTGTGTGTGTCGGAGCCAAAATCCATCGAAAGGAAGTTTGCGACATCAAGGCTCAAGTTGTAATCTTTACTTTCAATTAATATGATACACTGGCATGTCCCTTTCCCATAAAGCTATTTCCACTTTATTGTATAATTCCTTGATCATATACATAGGTTGATTGTTGAATAGATTGTGCTATCTTCACTTTGGTTGGTTCGTGTTGTCTTGGTCTTGATTGCACGAGAGCACTGGAGCGAAGCGGGTGCAAAAAAGATCATAGGAAGCGGTAATAAGGTATGTTACTTATTCTTGCCTCCTATTTAATTCAATGGTCAAAACTTAGGGAAAGAGTCATGTCCTGTCTTGCTTTGTTCTAGATCCAGGTGGATCTAGGGAGATCTATTAGTGTGCGCACCTACCAATTAATCCGATAACAATTGTTGCCAAATCTAGTGAATTTAAAACCTAGGTCTAAGTAGGACATGTGAACAAGAAAAACTAAATGGACTTTTAACAAATGGGGGGATAAAGGAAATTCAAACATAAATAATTAAAGTAAAGTTTTAATGAAGGATTAAATTATTAAAAAGGTAAATTATTGTTTATGAGTAGAGTTGTTAAATCTAAACTTAAATAAAAAGGGAAAACTTAAATAAAAAGGGGAATGTGGAACATAGTAGGGTATCTAGTCTTGGAACTTTATATTTGTGAAATCAACTAGGATTTAAGAAGGGTGTCAATCATTTAAGAAATGTAAGGGAATATAAGAGACATCGATGACCAGTTTTAGGAACGCTTTTAGGTGGGTGAAGAAAATAATAAAATTTGATTAATTAATTAATTGTTTTTTTGGTGCAACTAAGGGATCGGGTGACAAGTATATGGGGGAGAGTTTTCCTAATTTAAATTTAATAAAAATAATTTAATGAGGGTTTGGAAACTAATCACTAAGAAAACTCTATAAAAGGAATGTCGGAGAAGGAGAATGGATCATGTCTGATATGTGTATGGTTATGCTGTCAGATTTCAATCTTGATTGAATTTTTCTTGTGGGAGTTAGGATACCCAGCTCAATAACGAGTGGTAGCTTGACCTTGCGAGGCAAGCTTAGAGATAGCTTATTCTCTTGTACTGTGCATGGCCCCTTTGCGGCTCGGGTGGCTCAGGGGGAAGAAGAGTACCCCTAACATTGGATGGGAGGTACTGGTGAGGTCTCAGTGGTTAGAAAGCTGGAGTTGGACAGAGCACGAGCACGAGACACCTACCTTGGATTATGCACCTTTGGTTAAGGTATACATGTTAATTTTTTCATTGAAATTATTTTTAAAAGATGTGAATTTATATGTTGAAAAAAAAATGTAATGACTCCCTAAAGATGGATGCGTGTGCACTTGTTGTGTGGTTTGATAATGTAGAGGTCATGGTTAAGTTACAGTTTGCATAATCTTTATTCATTTTCTTTGCGTATGCCTATTCTCCATGCTCGAATGTTTACCTCTTGTCTGCTCCATTTTTGTTTTTGTGCCTTCTTGGTTCACCAATAATTAGTTGTGATTGGGTGCAGTGGATCTTGGTGTTTTGTTTTTGAATTGTTGGTATGATTACTTCCGATGTTATTCTTCAAGTACTTTTGAGTATGAATTTTTTGTAGAAATTTGTTTTTCAGACAAGCTTAAGTTTTTAGTACAATGCATGCTCTAAAAAAAATACTTGTTTCAGCAAAAACCTTGCCTAGATCTGATAAACTCCTTATGGATCCTATCGCTAAATTTATTTATATTTTATATATTTTATCCATTCTTATTTTTCTCCCTAGTGTTATGTTTTCTTGGCGAGTAGAAAAGTACAAAGAGATTCCCTTATTCTTTTTAATCTAAGGTGACAGTGCTCAATCTATAGATCTTCGTAGAAGTTTTTATATAAATTCTTAAGTGAAGAACTGTAGGCCAACTGAATTTGTAACCTCGTGAATGACAAGTTGGGTTTTCTCAAGGAAAAATAAAGTGTTTTCCAGCTCAAATTATTTCCCTACTCTACCCGCGTTGTAAGGTAAACGATGTAAAGCAAGTCAATCTCATGCGCGCACGAAGTTTTCTTAAGATTTAATCTTCCATATTTAAACCAGATATTGCTTGGGTTTAATCATTCCTGTGTTTGCACGCGATTACCAGTCAACTCTGTTGATGTATAAGTTTACTTAGATAGATGTCATGTCATCCTTTTTTGGCTGTTTATGGATAATCAACATGTGCTTCTTTGACTTATACCATCCATCTACTTGTCTCATTACTTCATGAGAGAGTTATCCATCTACCTTCATCAATCTTGTCTCCTCTCAGCCTATTATAAATAGAGGAGCTCTTCAATGTAATCAACAAGTAGATCTAATAGATCATTCTCTCCTTTGTAGAAGGTTATTGGTCTTTGTAGTTATCTTGTTGTGCCTGTGATATTGTATTTTTTCCAATATCTACATGGTATCAGAGCTTCTCTGCAAACCCCTTCTCCTTTCTTTTTGAGAGATTTGCAAGTTTTCTGAGATTTTTAGAGATCTGGTTTGAGATCTGTAGGTCGACTTTCCACCGTGTACAGATCTTTCCGTAGGGTGTTGATCGTCAATCTGAGGGAGGCGCCATTTGTTCTGTGCTTGATCACCGTGTTGCCGGAGGAGGACACCGTCATACTTGCCCATGACAGAGCTCGCTATCATACGGATAGGGTCGTTCATGGTCTTAAGGGTATCAAGTGGACTGTAGATTGGCAACATTTCTTGCTGGTGAGCAATCATCTCGAACAATGTTGGCGAAAATCTGATCTTGTCAACAGACGGAAGCGTGGGTCGATTGTTCGTAACAAACTTTTGTGGCCCTTTTTTTATCGGGAGATCGTGGGTTCGACTCCATTAATGTGTTTTCTCCACGTTCGAAGCACTCAGATCTTATATCTGGAGGATTCAGTTGCCGAAAAATTGATCATTTTCAGTCAAATTTTGTTAACTTTCGAGGGCAACTCGATATTTGTGTTTTTTCTTTTATTTTTAAACGAAGAAAAAGACTCAAATTCCAGCATTTGCAGTTTTGAGGCTCCCCGATCGGGGCAATTGCAATAAAAAACATTGTTTTTCCTTTTAGCTGGCCATCTGCAACAGAACGGGTTGGAATGGAGTTTTAGAAGCATCAGATTAATTATTCGCTGAAGAAAGGGCACAGAACTTGTCTGAATCCACTGTGGAGTTGCCAGATCTTGTATTCTGAGGTGAAAACTGGGGCGAGAAAGGTTTTCGCGGCTATTTAGAATGTGAGGGCTCAAGACCATTATTTTACAATAAAAATTATTGGATCGTGGCTATGGCCTTCAATGGAACGCAACAGAAGTGCAAAGCTTGTGATAGGGTTCAGCCGGTCGACATTGAGGACGGATTTGAATTTCCCGTGGCAATGATGCAGCTGCAGAAGAGGATATCCAAATATTTTTAATCTGTAAATATTTTTAGATCTCTTTATTTAAAGCATAGGTTTCCATTCTCTTTTGAGATACCACACCTAGATCTGGTGTTTTATTGTACTCTTTATTGTAAATGGTGGAGTTAAGGATTATTGAGCTCCTAAACCCCCATAATTATCATACATGGAAACTTAAGATGCAACAGTTGTTGCAATCAAAAGGGCTTTGGCAGATGTTGGCCGGGGCTCAACCTGTGTTCACTAAGGAAATCGATAGGTTCACCTATCAAAATAAACTTGATGAAGCCATGGGCCTCATCGGTTTACATGTGTCAGATAGCTTGTTGTTCCACATAGTTGATTGTAAAACTCCGAAAGCAAGTTGGGACAAGTTGGATTCCTTATTTGGAAAAATCAATGAATTTCGAGCCCTACAATTGGAAGAGCAGCTGTCATCACTGGTACCGGATGAGCATGCATCCATTGAAGACTATCTCACCAAATTCAGGGCACTAGTGGCTCAGCTAAAAGGGTGTGGAAAAACTAAATCAGATAAAGAGTGCATCTTCTTGATTTTATCCAAGCTAAAAGGTCGTTATCATGTATTTTCTTCTGCATTTTACTCTACTATGGATGCACTAGGAAGTGAGTTTAAAATGCCTTCCTTTGATCTTTTCTGTGAGCGTCTTACTAGAGAACAATCTAAGCTTACAAAATTAGATGCTCTTTCTGGCTCTAACAATAAGGCTCTTGTGGCTCAAAACACCAAAACTAAGCACAAGACTCAGTATAAGCAGAAGAAAAAAATTTCTCCAACTGGTGAGTTTACCTCCAAGTCTCAACAAAAAACAAAACCATTTCCTCCATCTTCCATGTTTGGCGAGTCTTCCTCCAAGACAAAGAAGAAGAAGTCAAATGACACCTGTAGCTTTTGTGGCGGACTTGGGCATGTAGAATCTAAGTGTTGGTTGAAACTTGAAGCTTTGAATGAAGCCATGAAGCAGCATAAGATTTCAGTACCAAAACCTTCTTCTACTAGTAAAGGACATGCTTTATCATCTCAAGCTTTGTATGCATCTTCAAATAGCTAGATACTTGATTCTAGTGCTTCACACCACATGACTCATTCTCATGAATTGTTGGCTTCTACATCTGAATGTAGCATTTCGCAGATTGCAGTTGGAGACTCTACACAGCTGGATGTTCTTGGATCTGGCGCAGTGCAGTTAGATAAAGGGTGCATTAATGATGTTCTTCTTGTTCCTCACATCTCTGCAAATCTTCTCTCTATATATCAGATTTTTCATTCTGGTAATGGGAAAATAGTAGAGTTTTCTCCTAATAATGTAATCATCCGAGAACTACAAAATCCAGACATTGTTGTTGCATCTGGAAAAGTAGATCATAGTTCTCGTCTGTATAAGTTTTCTTCTTTTGAGTCTTCCTTAGGTTCCTCTTTCATTGCACATGTTGATGCTTTGAGTAAGCTTTGGCATGAAAGATTTGGACATCTCAACTACAGATATCTGCAGCATTTAAGTACCCAAAAATTGGTGCTTGGTCTTCCTAAAGTTTCTTGTACTGATGGAGTTTGTCTACGTTGTGTCCTTGGAAAACAACATCAATATCCTTTTCCTAAAGGAAAAGCATGGCATGCTACAACACTTCTTGAGTTGGTACATAGCGATCTCATGTCATTTCCAACTTGCTCATTTTCAGGGGCTAAGTACGCACTCACCTTCATTTATGACTTCTCACGTCACTCTTGGGTGTACTTTCTTAAGTACAAGAGTGAAGTCCTTGCTACTTTTAAGAACTTCAAGGCTTTTGTTGAGAAGCAGACATCTCTTTCTATCAAGAAACTATGCACAGATAATGGGGGGGAGTATGTCAATCAGGGATTCATAGATTTTTGTAGAGAACATGGCATTCAACATCAACTCACTGTTCCCTACAACCCTCAGCAAAATGGTGTTGTTGAAAGAAATAACAAAACACTAAAAGAAATGGAAAACTGTATGATTCAGTCCAAGAACATGGCACCCTCCTTTTGGGTTGAAGTAGTAAATTGTGCAAACTACATTCAAAATAGTATGCCTCATCGGGCAGTACTGCATAAGACTCCAGAGGAACCTTGGAGCCATGTTAAGCCTGATGTCTCTGCTTTTAGATTATTTGGCAGTCCAGCATGGGCCTTAATACCAGTTGAAAAACGCAAAGCTATGGAGAAGAAAAGCCAACCATTAATATGCGTTGGTTATTGTGAGGACATAAAAGCATATAGGTTATTTGAACCTATTACTAAATAAGTCTTTTTTCGACGAGCTGTCCGTTTTGATGAAGGAATCAACCCCACATCAAATCCTTCTCCATCTTCAGATTGTCATTTAGACAATTGTGTTGAATTTTCTTTAGAAAATGATGATGAACCTTTTGAAGTTCAACATCAACCAGAAGAAAATCTACCACCTGCAGCAATGAAGTATGAGCATCATGAACAAATTTATCTTGAACATGAACAAATTGATCAAGAACATGAAAAAATTGATCAAGAACTGCATCTCAGGAGGAGCCTTCATGAGAGAAAGAGGCCTGACAGGTATGGCTATGAGCCAACTGATTTCAGCTATTCAGCCTCAACCTCTTACCCTATTCAATCACAAACAATAGGTGTCTCCTTCTTGAGTCATACTATCTCAAATGATCCACAACAATTTTCTGACGCTGTTGGCATACCTGAGTGGGATGCTTCCATGACAGAGGAGTATTCTTCATTGGTGAAGAATCACACATGGGATCTCGTGTCTCTTCCAAAGGGACGAAAGCTAGTTCATTGTAAATGGATCTATAAAACCAAGTATGCAGAAGATGGCTCTGTTGACAAGCATAAGGCACGTCTTGTGGCCAAGGTATTTTCACAAGTTGAAGGGATTGATTACTCTAAGACCTTTTCCCTTGTTGCCAAGATGAATTATGTATGCCTTTTTCTTTCTCTGGTTGCTTCGCAAGGATGGTCAGTCTACCAGATGGATGTAAAGAGCACTTTTCTACATGGTGACTTAGATGAGGAAATCTACATGGAGCAGCCCCCTGATTATGTGTAGGATTCTTCTCTTGTTTGTAGGCTCAGACGTTCTCTTTATGGTCTCAAACAAGCTCCTCGAGATTGGTATGAGAAGATGGATAGTTTTCTGATTTCTTCCAGGTTTGATCGTTGTCATTCTGATCCTACAGTTTACACTCAAAAGCATGGAACTGATCTCTTGATTTTGGTTCTGTATGTGGATGATTTAATTCTCACCGGGAGTTCTTCATCTATGATTCAGAGTATTCAGCAAGCATTGATGGGAAAATTCGATATGACAGATATGGGGCTTCTACATTATTTTCTTGGTCTCCAGGTTCTTCCATCTTCTGAACGAATCTCCATTTTTCAGCAGAAGTATGCACTTGATTTACTTCATCACTTTGGCATGGTTGATTGTAAACCTGCTCCTACTCCATTTCAGTCAGGAGTCACACTTTCTGCCAGTTGCTCATCACCACGTATTAATCCTTCATTGTATCGACAATTGATTGGGAGTTTGTTATATTTGACTCATACACGTCCTGACATATCTTTTGCAGTAGGACTTGTCTCTCGGTTCTCTCAAGATCCTCATGAGAGTCACTAGAAGGCAGCTAAATGCATTCTGAGGTACATCCAGGGTACTACCAATTTTGGTATTCAGTACTCTTCTGGTGCCTCTCAGCTTGTGGGATTCACTGACACTGATTGGGCTGGTTCGGTTGATGATCGAAATTGTAACACCCTTTTCACTCAGCTACCAAGGTTACTATAACACCTCTTGGTAGATAAGCCAGAATAATTGTAGCACACCTTGTCTCTCGTGTAGGTGTTACTACGCGGAATAACACATACTCATTCATAATTAATCGCATGCATTTAAGAAAAGAAATACCTTTAATCTTAGAGTAAGCATAAGAATCATTTTTAACATAAATAATCCATGGAAAATACATTAATCCAAATGCACAGCAGAATGCATGATAATTATAATACACAGAGTTACAAAACATAATTAAAGCATCATCTGGTACTTATTTGTAAAACAGTGGTAGAATCCACCAACCAAGTGCAGGCCTTCCACGAACCTCCCGACCTTAGAACGCACTGCTCATCAGCTCAACAGTGAGTCACCCCCAAGCTGGGACTAAGCTCCACCCCTAGGCAAGGAATCCTAGGCTAGGCTGAGGTTATAGGGAAAACAACACACACAACAACAACAACAAGGAAGGGATTCTCTCCCCAGGAACCTCCCACGCTCACTGCCCACAGACCCTCATTATCAACATGCCTGTTCCACCCCAGGAGAATACACCTTCTCTGTCACCTGGACAGTCCTTTGGCTGCTAATCTCGCTTGCCTTGGGTTACAGGAACAGGCCGGACCGGAAGTCTCCGATCTCTGTGGCAGCTACAGGGTTCCTTCCAGGAGTCCTCTCCTTCCTTCGTGCACTCTCTCACCTGGAGAGAATCGCTCACAGGCCAACAACCTGTTCTTCCAACCTCAATCACCTCTCTCACCTGGAGAGAACATTGTACCACTGGAAAACAAGACCCCACGCAGTCCAGCACTGCGTGGCCACAACATGTTAAGAACCAAACATCAATATAGCATAGAAAAACCTCAGGAAAAGTACTCAACGCCTTGAAAAAGATATAATTTCAGATAATAAGCCTCTTCGAGGGGGAAACCTCCTTT